>JAODAL010023243.1:0-63073 GCA_025379985.1 Phyllomedusa bahiana
GAAGTTTTAAAGCAGGGGCACGGTCGAAATGTATGTAAAAGGAGAAGCATGGGCGAGATGTATGTAGAATCAGCAGCATGGACAAGATGTATGTAGAAGCAGCAGCACGGACAAGATTTATGTGAAAGGAGCAGCACGGAGGAGATGTATGCAGGAGGAGCAGCACGGACGAGATGTATGTAGAAGCAGCAGCACGGACGAGATGTATGTAGAAGCAGCAGCACGGACAAGATGTATGTGTGAGAGAGATCATGTGCAGTCCAACGTAAAACAGAAAGAGAAAACACAGCAGTCCCACGTTAGATGTGTAGTCTTACATCTGAGGACCCAAGTACTGTAAATGTAATGTGCAGTCCCATGTAAAACAGAAAGAAAAAACTCAACAGTCCCATGTAAGATGTGCAGTCTTACATCGCCGGACCCACGTAAATCTCATGTGCAGTCACATGTAAAAAAAACTTTTGTGAGACAAATTTGAGGTCCCATGTAAACCACTTGTGATATAGTTGTGCAGTCTTATGTAAACAAAAACAGATAAAGCGTATAGTTTTGTTCTGCAGATCTGTAGAGGTCAGAGGTGTAATAATCTGCAGGATATATCACTGTGCGTGAGGGGAGAGAGAGAGAGAGAGAGAGAGACAGAGAAAAAATAAATCATCCATCTTTCCCAAATGCCCATTCTAGTTACAAAGTATGTGGAGAGAGGGAGAAATGTATATATATAGATATGATGTTACCCTTAGCTTTTCACGTCAAATGATTACAATGACAGCTGAGAACCTCTCCCTTCCCCCAGCTTACACAGATTGAATCATCACGTGCACACTTTGGGGACATGTCTCCAGAGAATGAAGATACGGCCTGCTGGGAGGAGAAACGGCCCTTCATTTCACAAACTCTGCTTGGCAACCAGCAGAAAAGGAGACCAACTGTTGTAGCGAGACAACCCCTTTAAGGCACAATGTGTCACGAGAAAACATTCTCTGAATCTCATAGATCGGTAAAAGTATCAAAAAGTTATTCCCACATAAAGTCAGATTAAAAAAGGGCTGTTAGGAAGCTCAAAACTGAAGAGGTTTGGATTGAAGAGGTTTTCTCACTACACAGATTGTCTTTCAGCATAGAGACAGTTAAATAAAAACTTTTTCTAAATGCATTGATCAATAGATTTTACTTTAGTCTTGAGATAAAAGTGTTTTTATGTTCTCTGAGTGCACACAGGTATCTATGATTACCTGCATACCAGACCATAATCTGTTATCTTCACTAAACAAAAGGTACAAGTGCTGTGAGGACTGAGGAGCATGGCTTGATCTGTAATCTTGTTAGAGATAACAATCTCCCTCACTGTCACACTGTCAGAGTAACAGCTCACTAGAAGTTGAATATGCTAATCATGACTGTAGAACTACCCACAGCCAGAGGAGACAAAATAAATGCAAAACTGTTTAAACTCAGTGACACAACGTGTTGAGAAAACCCCTTTAAGGCTAGGTTCAAATCATGTTTGACCATACTGCAAAATGCGTATGTCATAAGATAAGCACTAAGCATATCCCAGATGTATACTGCTTTGAGAATACGTCTGACATCTGCTTTTGCTTCTTTTTTTCAGATTGCCTTCTCTATTGGCTTTCACCGAATACAAATATATATGTTTACAAACGTGGCACATATGATAGTATACATTTTACATTGACATACACTGAAAAAGCCTTCTGTCACAAAAAAAAGGACAGATGACATAAGGTTATAAACAGGTAGCAAAGGCATATACTGTGGAGAGAAGTCCAGCCATAGAAGTGAACACACACGTTTGAGTGATGTGAACCTGGCCTAAACTGCACTCCGTATAACCATACTTGCTAACTTTTGTAAGTGGCCTTCAGGGAGATTTTAAATTGCAGCTTGCCACCTTGATTTTTAGTGGGCCAACACCCTGTTTTACATGACACACACTCTTTGCACAAAGCCACACACCCTTTTTCAATCTGCGTATCCGCTTTAGGAGGAAAGTCTGATATGGATGTGTTATCCTTCAGCATTAGTGGGTACTTTGGATTCACCTAACCGCACCAAGTCACCATATTAATCAGCTTTCCTTCAGAGCCCAGTTACAATGTGGTCCCTCTGCACCAAGGGTGACATTCACAATAGTTTAACATTGCCCGTACGCCAGTATCAGGTGCATTACAGAGCGCCCGCGGCACTTCATAATAAAAAATCAAACATGAGGCAACACACTAAAAACATAAACAGAAACAAACAAAACATAAACAAAATAAAAAAACAAGGAAAACAATAACAAAACAAAAAAAGAACACAAAAAACATGGACAACCTGCCCCTCTCACCCTACTCCCCCACCCACCGCCCCCACCCCCCCTCCCCCCTCCCCTCTATCCCCCCCCCCCCTCACCCACTCCCACCCACCCCCCCCGACCACCTCGCCCTCTCCCCACCCCTCACCACTCCCTCCCTCCCCCCGCCCCCCACTCTACCCCACCCCACCCCCGCCCCCCACACCACCCCCCCGCCCCACAGCACATCCCCCCCCCCAAACAGACCTCACCCACCACCCCATCCCCCCAGCCCCCCCTCACCCTCCTTACGATACTCCCCCACCCCAATCTTCCCCGCCAACCCACCCCCCACTCCCCTAACCCTCTCACCTCCGCTCCACCCTCATCCCTCCCCCCCCCCCCCTCTCCCCCCCCTCCCCACCCACCCCCACCTACCCGCAGCACCCCCCAACACCCCCACCTCTATCCCCCACCCCCCCAGACCATCCCCACCCCTACATCACCCCCCAATCTTCCCCCCCCCACAACCCCACTCCCTACTTCCCTCAACCTATCCCCCCCCGCCCACCAACCACCATTCCCCCCCCCTCCCCCCCTAGCAACTACACCCCCCCACAACTCACTCAACCCTCCCCCCTCTCCACCCCCCCTCCCCCACCCCCACCCCCCCCCTGCTCCCCCAACCTCCACCAACCCTCCCCCCATCCCCCACTCACCCGCCCCCACCTCCCCCACTCTGCCCCCCTCCCTCCCCTCCTCCCCCTCCCCCCCCCCCCCCTTCCCCCCCCCCCCCACCCACCCCCATCCCACCCCGCCGACCCTCCCCCCCCCCTTCCCTCCACACCCCCCCCACCCCTTCCCACCCTCCGACCCCCACCTTCTTTCCCCAACCATATCTCCCCGCCCCCACCCTCAGCCTACCCACCCCCCTAGCCCCCCCCCCCCGCCCCCCCCCCCACGCCTCCACCACCCCCCCCGCCTACACCCTACTCCCTCCAGCCTCCCCCTCCCCCCCCACTCACCACCCGCCCACCACCCCCGCACACACCCCACGGCTCCCCCACTACTCCCCACCTCCCCCCCCCCCCACTCCCCGGCCCTGCTTCCCCCCCCCACCCCAACCCCCCCGCCCCCCCCCCCCAGCCCCTCCCTCCCTCCCCCCCACCACCCACCATACCGCCCCCCCCGTCCCCCACCTTCCACCCCCCACCACATCCCGCCCACACAACAAACATACACCACCGAAAGAAAACAACTAAGACCAGCCACCACGATCACACTGCGGGGACCGGCGCCCGCTCCCTCCCCCAATCCCCCCCACCGCCGCCCCCCCACCCACCGCCCCCCCCCCATCCCACCCCCCCCACTCACTCCCTCCCCCAGCACCAACACTCCCCAAGCCAATACCTTCAGCTCCAACAACCACCACCACTCTCCCGACCCCCTCCTACTATCTTCCCACCCACCCACCCCCCACCAACCCCCCACCCCACCCCCCCCCCCCCCCCCACCTTTCCCCCCCTTCACCATCCTAACCCCCCCCCCACCCCCCCCCCCCCCCTCCCCACGCGCCCCTCCCCCTCCTACTTCCCCCCCCCTCCCTCCCCAACCCCCCGCACCTTTCCCACCCGCCCCCCCCCCATTCCCCCCCTCCCCTCCTTGCCACACCCCCTGACTGACCCCCCCCTCCCCAGACCCCCCCCCTTCAACCCCCTCCCCTCTCTCCCCGCTCTCCTCCCCCAACAACCAGCCCACAACCCCCCCACCCCCTACACCACCCTACCTTCCCCCCCCAGCTACAGTCAAAAGTATTTTTCCATCAGGCTTCTTTCGCCCAAGCACCCACCTCCTCACACTCAAACGACCCATATCACAGGCCGCATCACTGCTCCATACTTCAAACCACCAAACCCCGAGGTAAACCATCGCCCAACCAATCTTATACAGCCCAGAAAAACATACCCTCATACGACCCCGGAAACCTCACGCAATTCGCCAACAACTCAAAATAACATCCCTCTCCCACATGGCGACTACACGCCCCCAAACAAACCAGATGACCCCCTAGAAGTCAGGACAGCCTCACAATATACATAACCTCATGGCCACACCGCAATATCAAGCGCAACCCACAGCCAGTAAAAAACAAGACCACAACAGAAACAATAGAATGTTTAGCAGCCATAAAGGCTCGGCAAACACTGACCACACCAATTCCACTATAGGACAGTGAAATGCCCCTTAACATCCAAAACTTCTGCACAAGAGTATAAAACCGAAGTGCGCTTCGCGTTTTTTGCCCCTTGCTACTAAAATATGTATGTTAGGAAACCATGTTTCCAAAGTCACACAACCCTTATAAACACCCTTCTGAAGAAGCGTGTTTCATGCTATTTTTGATTCTGTCTTGGGCGCTAAAAAAATCAGTGTCCAAACAGCGGCCAAATAAGTTGTGTGAACATACCCTAATAGGCATGCCCGGGAGTGCATTCTAAAAGTTTACAGAACCATGATATGTGCAGTAACCAATACAATACTGGGCACTGCCCCATTTCAGTAAAACTGACCCTGCCGGTTGTTTACCAGATTGGTGGCAAACCTACCATAGCAGGAGATTTACAATCAGGGAGCCTGGGAGGACTATCCCTTTTCAGGGAGTCTCCCTGACGGATCAGGTGGATATTGGTAAGTATCATATTTAATTGACCAGTCCAGTCCAGCTCTGACATGGCTTTTAGGGGCCTGTATGTTAGATACCCCCATTAATGATTTCTTCTAAGAAACTACACCGCTTAAAGTATTTACAACAGCAATATAGGAAGTTAGTTACAAACCCTTTAGGTATTTCACAGAATTAAAAGCAATGTGGTGGTGAAATTTCAAAAAATTACACTTTTACTATGCAGATTAGACAAGTTTTATCCATTATTCACATAACACGGTAGAGGTGACCAGGGTAAGCAACTTAATATTGATTCCCCGATTTTGCATGTTATTCAGAGATATCCCCAATTTGTGACCTAGTGCGCTATTTGGCTCAACCACAGGCCTCAGAGTAGGAGGAGTACCTACTGGACTTTGGGGTCTCATTTTCAATATGATTTTATTTAGGCACCATTTCAGGTTTGTGGACGCCCTAAGGTACTAAAACTTAATAGACACCCCTAAAAAGATCCCATATTGGAAACTACACTCCTTAAGGAATACATACAGGGGTGTAGTGAGTATACTGACCCCACAGGTCAATATTTCACAAGTTTGGCTGTGAGAATGAAAAATGAATTTTTTTCTAAAAATCTGCAATAATTTTTTTATCTGATACGGAGATCTGTATAGGCTTCTTTTTGGCGGATGAGTTTGACTGTTTTTATGATATCATTTTTTGGGGAACAAGGCTTTTTGATGATCGTTTTAAAATCCGTTTTTTGGCAGCAGGGTGAAGAAAATGCTGCAATCCCAGTAGTGTTTTTTAATTTTATTTTTAACAGGGCTCGTGCAGTATACATGACAAGTTAGTTTTGCTCCCTGGGTCGAGACGATTACGGTGGTACCCAATTTATATTGTTTTTTGTATGTAGCAGCTCTCAAAAAAAGTGTTTTTATTGCGCAAAACAATATTTATGCATCGCAGTCTTCTGATAGCCATAATTGTTTTATTTTCCAGATACAGAGCTGTGTAAGGGCATTTATATGAGTTTTTGATTCCTTTTTATTCGATTTTATGTGCTGCAGGATGAACAAAAATTGCAATCCTGTGATTTTTTTTTTTTATGGTGTTCACCTTGCGGTTTAATTATCATGACAGATTTATAGGGTATGTTACGCATGCGGTAATACCACATATGAAACTTCATTGCACTTGATGCATCTCTTGTTGGGGAATGCAGGACTATAATCAGCCTGTAAACGTGACAAAAGATGCGTCAAGTACAATGAGGTTTCCTTGCCTCCATCAGTGGGGAAAAAATGCAGCTTTGTATCTGATGCACTCTTATTTCCATTTACTTTCATGAGAACCTATTGTCACACTTTTCACTTTTATGCAACCAGGTTGACATATCATCATGGGAAAAATATAATCAAAAACATGCATGGGAAAAATGTGTCAAAAAACATGCAAAAACAAACCATGTGAACACACTTTTTGTTCTGCTGTTGTTTAAGCCAAACCCACAGGTGGATTAAGCAGGAAGGAAAAATACCTGTCCTTCCTTTATGTGCCCCATCCTTGTGCATAAGGGTATGTTCATATTTTGTATTTGCATGGTGTAATTCGGCGCGTAATTCGAAACGCCTGAATTATGTCCCGCAAATACGGTAATTCATAGCTCTCGTTGAGAGCTATGAGTTCATACCGTTTCCCCGGCATACAGTACGTGCCAGAAAAAAGAAGAGACTAGTCAGGACGATAGTGAATGTCAGTGGAAGCGCTTCAGAAGTACGCGCTGACCAGCGCGTACTTGTGAAGCAACAGGTGTATTGCAGGCATATAGCGGCACTCACAGCACGCGCCGCTATACCCCTGCAAGACACCATGTGAACATACTCTAACACATACATGCCTGGCCAGTAATAGATACTGAAAACAACCGGAAACATCATATGATCTGATATATAAGTAATGACATGTTGTACAGAATTTAGGCTAGGTTAATCCACTAGGCTGTTTGTCCAATTAATATAAAAAAAAGAGTACTCAAACGTGTGACTCTATACTGAACTGTTTCCACAAGTATATTCCGATTCATGACCCTTTCGTCTTAACGGTCCGAGAATCCTTTTTTGACAGATTAAAAACGCAGAGTGTGGAATGTGTCATCAGAATTTTTTTTATTTCCCATATCACTCAACAATTAAAAAAAAAAAACCTAAATAAAAAATTCCTTTCCAACTCCAATCTGCAATCAGAATAAATTCCCTGGATCCTATCACTATAAGGTCAGTCTCCACTGCAGGATTTTCACGATTGCATTTACAGAGTCTTTTCAGATTTGGAAAGCATTTACCCAGTAAAAAAAGCCGACTGTCAACCATCCTGATAGACTAAAATAGAAAATTCCGGTTCATCAGTCCCGCACTGAACGATTTAATGTTGGACCATTATTTTACACTGTCCCCGGCTAGCCAGTGTTTCCAAAAAAGGCGTAGAGACAAGCTCCCTCTTCCCGCCCAGGGGACGGGCGATTTACGCAAACCGTCGGACAGAACCGCCCATCCAAAACCAATGGAAAAGATGTCAAAATATCGGCCAGATTCTTTAATCAAAATCCGGCCGGTATTTGCATACTGCCATGTGGACACACCCTTGCTTGTTATATTATTACACTCTAGAAATGCATCCAGACCATTTTGTGAACTCTGTTAGTGAATTCATCATACAAGTTCCTCTGTCAGAGAGATTCCACAGTCTCACTGCTCTAACAGTAAAGAATCCCTTTCTATGCTTCATTCCTCAAGACGTAGAGGACACCCTCTTGTTCTGGATACAGGTCTCCAACTTATCCAGGTCCCTTTGTAATAAAACATTATTCTCTATTGTGTTGACTACTTTACAGAACTTAGTATCGTCTGCAAAGGGTTTGATATTTCAACTGTGCAATCCCTGTGTAAGATCATTAATGAAAGAGTCAAGAGTATCAGTGCCCAATACTGATTCACAGTGTACCCCCACTAATAACAAGGGATCCAGTCTGAGTATGTACCGATAAATTACCACCCTTTGTTTCTAATCACAGAGCCAGTTTACTTCCCACTTGAAAACATTTCCCCCAGTCCAAGCATTCACATTTTACTTAACAACCTTTTTAGTTGCACCGTAATAAATGTTTTAAGAAAAATCTAGAATATGACATCCAATGCCTCACACCGAGCCAGTCTAGTTACTAACCTCTCGTAAAATGCTGATGATATTTTGACAACGCACGTACCGAGTCCATCATAAACCATGCTGGAACGAGTATACACATTTATTTCATAGAGATAGTATCAGGATCGCAGTCGCTTAGAAAACTGCAAACATTTGACCTACAACAGGGGTTAAAACTTACTACCGGCCTAAAGTTCCCAGAATCACTTTCTGATCCGCTTTGAGGAGTATTTGCATCCACATTTGCTATGCACCACTATCCTTTAGGACATACCCCATTATTATTACAGTCCAAAAAAATAAGAAATAGTTACCTATCTAATCACATACTCTAAGGAATAAGTAAATACGTATAGAAAAGATTTGTTAATAGGTTTGTTTATTCCTCCTTACATTGCCCTCCACAGTTCCTTCTCCTCATACTATTTCCAAAGGGTAAACGTTTTTCTGTTTTAAAAACTTTTACAGTAAAAAAAAATATTGAGGGTTATTTTTACTCTCTTTAGCTAACTACTTTTTGTTTCCACTTTTGCTTCCTTTATCCTTAATTTACATAATTTTATTTTTTTCCTTAAAGCTTTTTAGCGCCTCCAAGGCCCGTATCACACGCTTATTCCACGCCGGAATTGCAAGCCTGGATGGGCACGGCAATCCGTCGTGAATAAGGGGCGTATTCACGTCGGGGCAGCACGCCCCCGTCCCATAGACAATGCATTATCTAAGGCGCGACCAGACTCCACTGTCTCTATGATACATTGGCTTACCGTAATTATACTGCAAACGTATTTGTGGCGCCGTACTGCAGCGCAAATCCGTCGCGCAGTAAGGCGCCAATCCGCGCCGAAATGAGCCGTGTGAACACGGCCTAACCGCCCGTCCTCTTAGACTCTTTCTTTTTGTTATTTATTGCCTTCTTTACATTTCTGTTGATCCACATTGGTTTTTCCTGTTTCTAATCATTTTATTTTTATAAGGTATGTACCTCTCATATTGGCCGCATAAAGCGGGGTTCACACGGCTTATTCAAGGATTTCGCCCGCAATTACGGCTTTACTATGGGGCGGGGCGGGAGCGGCAGCTAGCTGGCCCCATAGACATCCATTATCCACGGCGCGTATCCCACTGGGATAATGTGCATGTCACTTTCTCCCCACTCGGCGAATACGGGGAGAAAGTTTCTCTATGAGAACTATGGATTACCATAATGCCCTGGCACAGATTTTCAGGCCGTACGGGCCGCGCAGAAAGGCGCGCAATACGGCTGGAATCCGTGCCCGAAATAAGTCATGTGAATGGCCCCTAACATGTTCTTTTATTTTTAAACACCTTGTCCCTGTCAATGTGTTTTAGGGCCTCTCTAAGCAGGATAAAATTTGCCTTCCTGAAATTTCATTGTTTTTGGGCTCCTGCAACAAAATACTCTACTGAAGGATAAATGGAAATTTATTATATTGTTGTCACTAATTCCTAGGTGCCCCTCAACCTGAACCTTTGTTACTCTGTCAGGTCTATTAGTGATTATTAAGTCTAGAAGGGCCTTTCCTCTTGTCAGCTCCTGCACCAGTTGGGAAAGGTAATTATCTTTAGTTCTTGACAAAAATCTGTTTCCTTTATGAGAGCCATGCTTTCAGCTCTCTTCCCATAATTCTTTGTGTTATATTGTTTATGGGAAAGTGAATTGGCAGATGAGGTTTAACACAGATAAATGCAAGGTTATGCACATGGGGAGGAAAAATCCATTCCATGATTACTTGTTAAAAAGAAGTAAACTTAATTTTAGCAGCCAGTGTCAGGCAGCAGCTGTCAAAGCAAATAGGATTATGGGGTGTAATAAAAGGGGCATAGATGCACATGATGAGAACATCATTCTCCCGTTATTCAAGTCACTGGTCAGACCACACATGGAATATTGTGTACAGTTTGGGGCACCAGTTGCACAGAAAGACATTGTAGAGCTTGAAACAGTTCAAAAACACTAGACAGCAACAATAATAAAAGGACTGGGTTGACTGCAATATCCAAAAAGATTAGCAAGTTTTATATTAGGTTGATTAAGTTTAGCGAAAAGACAGCTTAGGGGGGTTTATACAAAACAGCCTAGAACCTCCGGCCGCATGAGGACGACTGCCTGAACTTGGGGTGATCTCGGCTTTTGCCAGCCCACTGACTTGAGCTCAAGGTCACCAGATACTTTTCCACTTAATTCCTTGCCCACGACTGGCAACAGGAAACAACAAAGCAGCCACCGATTCGCTATCGTTAATTATAAGACCGGTCCGAAACCACCGACTTAAAGCAGGGTCATAACCAACCCTAGCGTAGCTATATACTATAGACCGAGAAATAGGCGTGTGAGGCCGATGAACAAGACAGACTAACTCCAGAGAAATGTTATAGATTTTAATTACCTTGAAGGGCACACTAACAGTAATATGAACAAGATTGATAAGAATAAACAGGTCAGAGAGAGGTGCCAATCACAATTAAGGTTACTAGACAAAGGCAGGTAACATAAGTCAAGTTACCTTGAAGCTTGGGGCCCGGCCGCATGGGGGTGCATATTTGGGTCTGGCTGCGTGCGTGGGCAGGATGTCCTGGAAACTGTTTTAGGTGGCCCCCCATCCTGGATCAACAGGAAGAGCCACCCCTGTCTCTGGCTTATATCCTTGAGGGGCAGCCGCACTTGCAGCCCCCTACAACACCCCTGGGACAGTCTATGAACTCATCCCACTCTCATGTCAAGCAGTTTCTGATCACAAACCCAAAAAATGTGACTATAACTCGGAGCATGGGCATTTGGCACAAGAACCGAGCCTCTGGTGGTACCATCAGAACCACGTGGACTTTCCTGACTAGCCTGGATATGAGACACCCTATCTTAATGGACCCGTAGGCCGGTTCAGGATATCTCAGTCCCAAGCGACCCTGGGAACCTGGAAAAGGAATTTGCTTGCGGGAAGTCCATATTTTGAGATATTAACTCGCCCTGGTACGGAGTTATGTAGCTGGGTACGCCTATAAATCGATATTAAATATCGGAGACGACCGCGACTGGGCTGAATTTGAGCCAAGTCTTTGAAGCTGCTAGCTGGAAACCAGCATTTGTTCCGTGCTAATAAGGATACATTGAGGATCCTTCATGGGTTGCACCCCATGCTGTGGCGACATTCCTACAAGGCATTGGGGAAGAGGAGCTGTGTGATTAACCTGTAAATTGAGCCATGTCCTTGGGGGGTAAGCTGTAGTTATGCTAGATTTGATGTTTGGGGGGAGAGAACTGTCAGTGGGGGATGCAGTGAAGTGAATTCTTCCTCACAGGGGGACATAACAAATATCTATAAATATATCAGAGATCTATTTATACGCAGGATTGTATTTAGAAAAAAGAGGTCAATTCCTTCTATGCCAAGACGGAAATAACGTTACTAACTAAACATAGAAAGGGATTCTTTACTGTAAGAGCAGTGAGACTGTGGAAATCTCTGCCAGAGGAAATTGTCATGGGGAATTAAAAAAGAGTCTGGATACATTTCTGGAGCGTGATAATATAACAAAGTTAAATGACCAGGATTCTTGGAGAAGTCGCTGATTCACGGTTTTTGTTTGTGATGCCCCAGATTGAGTTGGGAAGGAATTTTATCCCTAAAATGAGGACACATGGCTGCTACCTCATGGTGGTTATTATGCCTTCCATGGAAACAACACTATAGCACAATAGGCTAAACAAGATGGATATCTGTCTTTTTTTCAGCCTTACAAATTATGTAAGAAGAAATTAATATGTATCTTGATTCAATTATTAAAAATTGTTGGCAGATTCCCTTTAAGTGTACGCCAATGGAAAACATATACTAGTGTATTTGCCCATGACTGTATTGGTCTTAAAAATATTTTTAAAAAATACTCAAATTGCAGGTGAAAACAAGTGATGGTCAATAGGGAAGCTAGTTACAAAAAAAATCTAAGACAAATGTCAGACGTGTTCAAAACAGTTGTGCGACGAGATAACGAACAAGCGCAATGTTTATAATGTACACAGTTTGCAGCATAGTGAAATGTAATGTGAACCTATATAATGCAAAGTGTAGCCGCTGCACCTCTTCAGTCAGTCTCCTCCCTGTATAATCACTCTCAAGTTTAAATAACCAAGGTGTTGGAAAGGTAGAAGGAGCACTGAGTTCATCCCAAGGATTTCCACTGGGCAACGTGGTAAATATTCAAAACAAGAGTTCTCCAGCTCCTTCATATAAAAAGTATATATTTTACTTTCAAAACTTTTAAAACTCCATTACAGGGATCCAAAAATTCCTACGCGTTTTGGGTATGACCGGAAGTGACACACATTACATTATGCACAGTTAAAAAATGTCTCAAAGCTCTAGAAACATTCACATATCCCATATTTCTTGTATGCAAAATATGCTCATAAATCCTCCTTTTAACCCCTTAAGCCGAACGCCTGAAAAGTAGTTAATGCCCAGAAAATTTTTTTAGTTTTTGCCTCCTTGCGTTTCAACAGTTGTTAACTTTTTTATTTTTTCAATGAGCAGTTGGATGAGTGCCTCGTTTTATTCGAGACAAAGTTGTACTCTATGGGGGAATAGTTTAAGTTCACTTATAAATAATTGTAGTATTTTTTTTATTTTTTGAAAAAATCATTTTTTGTTTTTTTTTTTTTTTTACCACTATTCACATTTCACACTTAATAACTTGTTGATTAATTCTACAGTGCTATTACGGGTTTTGGGATACCTAATATGTGTAGGTTTTTTTGTGTGTGTAATTTATGCACAACTATTTTTTACTAAATATTTATTTTAATTTTATTTATTTATTTTTTCATTCTTTTTTTCTTACACTTTTTCTGTTTTTTGTGTAACTTTTTTTTTACTCCCATGAAGGGAGAACTGTTTTTCATTTTTTTTTATTTATTGTTTTTACACTTAGTAATGTATTAGCATATTCATATATGCTAATGCATTCTAATCTGTGTCAGTCTGACACAGGCAGTGTTTCATGACACCAACAGTGTGGTCCTAGTCACTGGCTTCATACACAGACAGCTCTGGGGCCACTCTAGGTCCCCAGGGCTGACTGTGCAGCCGTTCCCCGAGCTCTGTCGGGGTCACCGGGTGTGCCGATCACCCGACAGAGCAGGGGACCCTTTGATTGTGCTGCGGTAACGCACCGCCGCAATCAAAGGTTTAAAGCATCGGGTTGCTGAGGTTTCCTCCGTACCCCGGTGCTCGCAGGACATGCTTTGGGATCAGGACTGTGTAGTACAGCCCCGATCCCTGCGCAAACTCCGATGTCTGCAGCAATGCCAAAAGACGACCCGCACCAGCCACCGTCAAAAGACGGTGCGCGGTCGTTAAGGTGTTAGGCTGCCTAATAGTGCAGCCTATATATATATCAAATCACAGTGTTTACACTGAATAGCATATACGACAGCTTCAGTGTTGCAATTTATGAAGGTTTTAATCTTGTAGCTGGGATCTCCCTGTCGAGCAGAGAATTCTATTTCATTGCCAGTATACTGGCACATTCCACACCGTGACCCCCTGCATCTGAAATTGCCTTTCACTGAAAGCCAAGTACTCTCCACAGGGAGATCCTCATACAGACTCGGAGATAACATTGCAGCTAAGGATCTGCCCCGTCTGGGCACGTATCTGATTCCCTGTCTGATGATTTTAGATGTTACATCATCCTGACACAAGATGGGTAAATTTTTCTGTATCAGTTTAATAATCTCTTTACATTGGTTACTAAACGTTGTAACAAAAGTTAAGGGAGAAGAACTTGTATCCTGTTGTATCTGTGTTTCTTTATTATTATTTATTAGATCCTCTCTCTCTGGCTAATGCCAGTTTTTTTGCTCTATTAATACTCCATTTAGGATAACATCTTTTCCTTAAACGTTTTTCTATGATGTCATTCTGTATGTATCTTCGAGACATTTTTTAACTGTGCATAATGGTGATATTTCCAACCTTTTTTGTTTTGGTATAGAAAAAGTGAGGTTAAATTCCAGAGGAGGTAATCTCAAACAGTTGCTTTTAAAATGCGAAGCCTTTTGGATTCTTAAATTAAATTCAAGGGTACCTTTTGGTTTAAATTATAAGAATGATCTCTTGTATTATTATTGATAAGGTTTTCAGATACTTGTCTATATATTTGCTATGCTATGAATAAGGGTGTTATACCCCGTAGGCATTTTTGGATCCCTATAATGGAGTTTTAAAAGTTTGAAAATAAAATACATACTTTTTATATGAAGGAGCTGGAGAACTCTTGTTTTGAAGTAATGTGAACCTAGCCTTACATATATACTTCCATAGGATTCGTCTACGCAAATCTAGCCTAAAAGTCTTTTTTTGTTTAGGTGCCACTGCAGCTTTTGGAACCCAACCAACAAGTGTATCCAGCAGGAAGTAGAAGTACCAGTCCTCCCTTCATATACCCCATCCCTGTGCAGTCACATACACGCATCACATGATCTGATAGACAGTGATAGGTTATACACATAGAATTAAAATTTTCTTGAAAATGTGAAAAATGACTACAAAAATTCTAAGCCCCCTAATGTCATACAAAAATAAAAAGACATTTAAAAAATGATGCCAACCTACAATAGACATATGATGCTCGTTAGAAACTATTTTGAGTGGAATAACTATTGTCATGGAGGCTGGTGCGGGTGCCGTCTCCCCCCGCAGCCGCCCCCCCTGTCCGCAGGGGGTCCGGCGCAGGTGCCGCGGCCGCCCACGACCATTCCCCTCCTGCCCAGGCTCCGGCGCCAGTCTACTTACCTGTCCGCGCTCCTGTGCTCCCTGTTCCTGCCTGTGCCGGCCGCCGCGCGTGTACCCGCTGCTTAAGGTAATTTGTCAATTGCCGGCCGCTGGTCCTATATATTGTACACGCCTCCTGCAGTCTCTGCCAGATTGTTGGTGTGCGTTAGTTAGTCTTGAGAGAGTTTGGAGTCCTGTTTGATTACCCGTGTACTAGTCTGTTCCGCTACGTTTCCTGACCTTGCCTGTTTGCCGCCTGCCCTGACCGTCTGCCCGTCTCTGACCATGAACCTCTGCCGTCCGTCCTGACCTCCTGCCTGTCCCCGACTACGTCTCTGGATTACGATTCTGTACCACGCATTACCCCGCCGCCATCGCAAGGAAGTCACGTCAGGGATAGCGACCTGGTAGCCTCACGCCGCAGCAAGTTCATCCCGCTTTGCGGTGGGCTCTGGTGAATACCAGGTGCTACTTAGAATCCGCTCCCTGGCGTGGTTTAACTATCATTGCTTGCGGTTGTCCAGCGAATCCACCGAACCCTTACAGTACAATCTGGCCATGGATTCCGCCAGGGTACCTTTGCCCGATCTCCGGGACGTCACGACGGCTGTCGCCCAGCAGAGCCAGCGTATTGTCCAGCTCGCGGCCATGATGCAGAACTTCGCGGCCCGTCTACCTCGGCCTGCGGCTGCGACCGCCACACCAGCCCCAGTTGCTCCTGCAGCCATTTCTCTGCCTGCTCCTGCATCAAGACCATCTCTGTATCTGCCACTCCCCTCACGCTATGATGGAGACCCCAAGAAGTGCCGTGGCTTCATCAGTCAATGCTCCATCCACATCAAGATGTTGGGGCACCAATTCCCTACAGAGCGGGCTAATGTGGCCTTCATAATTAGCCTCTTATCGGGGGAAGCCTTGGCCTGGGCCACTCCGCTATGGGACTATGGAGATCAGTTGACAGCAGATCTGCAAACCTTCCTCCAGGGCTTCCGCACTGTCTTCGAGAAACCTGGCCGCACCTCCTCCACTGCCGCAGCTCTGCTCCGTCTCCGTCAGGGCGACTCTACTGTGGGTCAGTACTCCGTGCAGTTCCGCACCCTAGCCTCAGAGCTGGACTGGAATAATGAGGCTTTGGTGGCGACTTTCTGGCAAGGCCTTTCTGGGCATATTAAAGACGAGCTCGCTGGTCAGGACCTGCCATCCACCCTGGACGAACTGATTCGGTTAGCCACTCAAATTGAAATACGGTTTGCTGAGAGACAACAAGAGCTCCGCCTCCAATGGGAGGTCGCCCGACCATGCCGGCTACCTCGTCTGGCTCCCGTTTTCCAACGACCTCCACTTCCTCCGCCAATGGTTCCTGAGGACGAACCCATGCAGGTCGAGAGAGCCCACCTGACCCAGGAGGAACGCTCACAGCGTCGTCAGAGGCAGCTGTGCTTCTACTGTGGCGGTTCTGGCCACTTCATTGGGGACTTGGTTGCGAAAGCATGCTCCGACCCTAGACTGGAACACGGGCGAGATTATCCATTGAGGTCCCGCATGGCACTCGCGATGCCTGCCTGTACTCCGTCCAGCTCTACGGCCCACCTCGATGAAGTCTACGAAGCCTCTGCCGGGTCTGCCCACCCCGTACCAGGATCTAGCCGACGTCTTTTCCGAAAGACAGGCCGAAACTCTGCCCCCGCACCGGCCTTCCGACTGTCCTATTAACCTGCAACCCGGTACTACTCCTCCCCGAGGCAGAGTCTATCCTCTTTCTGTCCAGGAGACTAAGGCGATGTCAGAATACATCCAGGAGAATCTCCGTAAAGGCTTCATACGCAAGTCTTCCTCGCCTGCGGGGGCCGGTTTCTTCGTTGTCGAAAAGAAAGATGGTACTCTCCGGCCCTGTATCGATTATCGGGGACTTATTGAGATCACTATAAAAAATAGATACCACCTGTGTCATGGGGGCCGCGGGCACCGCTGCGCCCCGCGGTCCCCCCTCTGCCAGCAGGGGTTCTGGCGCGGGTGCTGCGGCTGCCCGCGCCCATCTCCCTGCTGGCCGGGCTCTCGGCGCGGGTGCCGCGGCTGCCCGCGCCCATCTCCCTGCTGCCCGGGCGCCGGCACTTACCAGCCACGCTCCGGTGTACGCTGCCCCTCTCTGTTCCGGCCGCCGCGCGCGTGCCCGTGTCCCTAGGCGCGCGCGCGACGGCTGGTCAGGATTTAAAGGGCCAGCGCCCCAGTAATTGGCTATTGCTGGGCGCTGGTCCTATTTAAGGTACACACCCCCAACACACCTTGCCAGTTCGTTGGTGTGCGTCCAGTTAGTCTGAGTGTATTTAGAGTCTGTTCTGATCGCCCGTGTACCAGTCCGTTTGCTACGTTCCTGACCTTGCCTGTTTGCTGCCCGCCCTAAACCGTCTGCCTGTCTCTGACCACGAACCCTCTGCCGCCTGCCCTGACCTTCTGCCTGTCCCCGACTACCCCCTCCGGATTACGACTCTGTCCCACGCACTTACCCCGGCCGACCTCGCTAGCGAGTCCGTAGGGGTAACGACCTGGTAGCCTCACGCCGCAGCAAGTCCATCCGCTTTGCGGCGGCTCTGGTGAAAACCGGGGGCTACTTAGACTCCGTTCCTTGACGTGGCTTTTACCAACGCTAGCAGTGGTCCAGCGAATCCACCATACCCAATACAGTACGAACTGGCCATGGATTCCGCCAGGGTATCTCTCCCTAAAACCCCGGGACGTTGCGACGGCTGTCGCCCAGCAGAGTCAGCGTGTCGACCACCTCGTGGCCATGATGCAGAATCTTGCAGTCCGTTTACCCCCATCGGCGGCTGCTACCGTCTCCCCGGCACCTGTTGGCTCCTGCAATTTCACCGGGACCTTCTCTGCAGCTCCGCTCCCTCTCTCTATGATGGGAGGACCCGAAGAAGTGCAGAGGCTTCCTCACTAAATGCTCCACCACATTGAGATGCTTGGACTTCAATTCCCCACTGAGCGGGTAAAGTGGCCTTCATTATTAGCTCCTAACTGGCGAAGCTCTGGCCTGGGCCACCCCGCTTGGGATCGAGGAGACCCGCTCACGGCTAATCTGCAAGGCTTCCTCAGGGATTCCGCACTGTCTTCGAGGAACCTGGCCGTACCTCGTCCGCGGCGGGCTGCTTTGTTTCGCCTCTGTCAGGGTGATTCCCCCGTGGACAGTACTTGTGCAGTTCCGTACGCTAGCTTCAGAACTCGACTGGAACAAACGAGGCTCTGGTGGCGACTTTCTGGCAAGGCCCTCGGGACGCGTTAAAGATGAGCTCGCGGCTCGGGATCTGCCATCCTCTCTGGACGAATTGATTCGGCTGGCCACCCGGATCGACATTCGCTTGGGGGGAGAGACAACAAGAGCTCCGTCTCCAACGCGAGTTACTCGACCACCCCGGCCGCTTCTTGGGGGGTGTCCGGTGCGTCCGGGAACCTCTCGTACCTGGGGCTCGCAGGGGAGGCATCCCTAGGTGTCAGTGCGGCCTCTCAGTCTAAACCATTCCGGTACGTTGTGGAACTTCGCCTGACAGCACCTTTCAGGCCACCGCCTTCCTGGACTCAGGGTCCGCCGGTAACTTTATTAGCCTTTGCACTGGTGTCTAAGTTCCGGTTCCAGTGACCCCTCTGCAGAAAACCATGTTTGTCTCCTCTGTCAGTGGCGAATGCCTCAAGGATGTCATTCGGTTCTGCACGGCGCCCCTCACCCTGCAGATTGGGCGCGCTACACCAGGAAAGGGTTGAAACTCCTCGTGCTGCCGCGTTCCTCTTCTGAGATCCTTCGGGGCCCTTTCCCCTGGTTGCAAGACCATGCTCCGATCCTAGACTGGAACACAGGCGAGATCCTTCGTTGGGGCCCGGGGCATGTCACTCTCGATGCCTGGTGGCACTCCGCCCTGCTCGGCGGTCTGCTTCTGCAAAACCTTCGAAGTCTATGCCAGGTCTGCCTCCCTCCTTTACCAGGACTTTGCCGACGTCTTCCTCCGAAAGACAAGCCGAAAACTCTGCCCCCGCACCGGCCTTCGATTGCCCTATCGATCTGCAACCCGGTATACCCCTTTCCCCGAGTCAGTGTTTACCCTCTTTCGGTCCCGGAGAAAAAGGCGATGTGGAGTATATTCAAGAGAATCTCCGCAAGGCTTTTACGCAAGTCATCCTCACCTGCGGGAGCTGGATTCTTCTTTGTCGAAAAGAGGATGGAACCCTCCGGCCCTGTATCAAATTATCGTGGTCTAAATAAGATAACCATAAAGAATCGATATCCCCTCCCTTTGATTTCAGAGCTATTTGACCGCCTACGTGGCGCAAAAATTTTCTCTAAATTGGACCTTCGTGGGGGCTTATAATCTGATTCGTATTCGGAAGGCGACGAATGGAAAACACCCTTTTAAAACACCCGTGATGGCCACTTCGAATATCTGGTCATCCCCTTTGGCCTTTGCAACGCCCCGGCCATTTTCCAGAACCGCGCCAACGAGATCTTCCGCGACCCCTCTCTGTCTGTGTCATCGAGTACTTGGATGACATCCTGATCTTCTCTCCAGCCCCGAAGTTCACCGCCATCACGTCCGCCTGGTGCTTAAACGTCTCCGAGACCATCAGTTGTATGCCAAATTAGAGAAATCCCTTTATTCGAGCGCACTTCGTTGCCCTTCCTGGGGTACATAGTCTCGGATCAAGGACTCCAGATGGACCCTTCTAAACTGTCTGCATTCTACAGTGGCCCGACCAGTGGGTCTTGGGGCTATCCAACGTTTTCTAGGCTTCGCGAACTACTACAGACAGTTCATCTCACATTTCTCCACGCTCTTTGGCCCCGCTGGTGGCACTGACGAAGAAAAACCCCAACCCCAAATCCTGGTCTCCCAAAAGCTCAAGAACCCTTTGAGCATCTCAGTCCGCATTTTTTTCGGCCCTGTGCTATCTCCCCCGGGACCCACTGCGTCCGTTTGTTCTAGAGGTGGACGCCTCTTCTGTAGGTGCCGGAGCTGTCATCTTGCAAAATCTGCCCCCGGAAAATGCGTACTTGCGGATTCTTCTCAAGCCCTTCACGCCAGCCGATGCGAAATTATTCTATCGGAGATTCGTGAACTTTGGCCATTAAATTGGCCCCTAGAAGAATGGCGGGCATTTGTTGGGGGGGGCTCGCCACCCCTTCAAAAATCTTCACAGATCACAAAAACCTCCTCTATCTTCAATCTGCCCAACGTCAAAAATCCTCGTCAAGCCAGGTGGTCCCTCTTCTTCGCCCGCTTTGACTTCTTCCTTCACTTTTCGCAGCTGGAAAGAACGTCAGGGCGGATGCCCTTTCTCGATCCTCTGACACTGTGGGCACAGAAGCACCTCTGCAGCATATTAATTCCCCAGAACGGCTCTCACGGCAGCCCCGTGGAGCTTAAACACCACCTCCGGGAAAGACTTATGTCCGCCCCGGCCATGCGGCCCCGTATTCTAAAGTGGGGAACTCTTCCGTGCTGCTGGCCATCCTGGAGTGCATAAATCTCTGCGGTTTATCTCCCGCTATTACTGGTGGCCCCCCCCTTTGCTCATGATGTTAGAGATTTCGTCCTGGCCTGCACCTCCTGTGCTGCAACAAGGTCCCTCGCCTCAGACCCTCGGGTCTACTACACCTCTCCCTGTGCCTGAAAGTCCCTTGGTCCCATATCGCCATGGACTTCATTACCGACCTCCCGGCCTCATCGGGGAATACAGTCATTTGGGTGGTGACCGATAGGTTCTCTAAAATGGGCCCATTTTGGGCCCTCTGCCCGGGTTAGCCTCCGCCCATTTATTGGCCCAACACTTTTTCCCGCACGTGTTTCGTCTACATTTGGGGTCCCGATTACATTATAGTTTCTGATAGAGGAGTCCAGTTTGTGTCTAAATTCTTGGCGGGCTCTGTGTACTCAATTACGGGGTTTAGCTGGACTTCTTTGTCGGCTATCACCCTCAAACCAACGGGCAGGTAGAGAGGGTCAACCAAGTGGTGGGGACCTACCTACGACATTTTGTTTCCGCCCCCCCAGGATAACTGGTCGGACCTCCTCCCTGGGCGGAATTTTCATACAACTCCTTGGACTCTGAGTCCACAGAGCCTCTCCCTTTTTTGTTTGTCCCCCGGGCTACATCCCCGCCCGCCTCTCCCTCTGCCCTCTTTTTGTGTGACGTTCCCGCCGTGGATGCCCAAGTACGGGGGCATCAAGTCTCTCTGGCAGGTCACACGTCAAAGGGCCCTTTATGGGCCTCCTCTCGTATCAAAGCCCAGGCTGACAGGTAACGGGAGACCGGGGCCCCATATTTAAAGGCCGGTGACAGGGGTTTGGCTATCTGCCAAAGTACATTCGTTCAAGGTGCCCAGCTACAAGCTGGGTCCCAAGTTATTTGGGCCCTTTTGTGGTTACTTCGGCAGTTAAATCCGGTGTCCCTACAAGCTCGCTTGCCTCCCACTCTGCGTATCCCGAACTCCTTCCCATGTCTCGCTCCCCAAGCCTGTGGTGCTGAATCGCTTCTCCCGTAGATCTGTCTCGCCTTCTCCTGTGGCCGATTCTAATAACATCTTTTTAGGTCAAGGAGGTCCTGGCGGAGAAGACAGTTTAGGGGGAAGCGGTTCTTCCTTTCGACTGGAAGGGGGTTTGGGCCTGAGGAGCGTTCATGGGGGAAATGAGGCCCAAACCCGTCCCCTGACCTCCTTGCTAGGTTTCCTAAAAAGAGGGGGGAGACCTAAGGGGGGGGGGGGGGGTACTGTCATGGGGGCCGCGGGGCACCGCTGCGCCCCCGGTCCCCCCTCTGCCGGCAGGGGTTCTGGCGCGGGTGCCCGGCTGCCCGCGCCCATCTCCCTGCTGGCCGGGCTCTCGGCGCGGGTGCCGTGGCTGCCCGCGCCCATCTCCCTGCTGCCCCGGGCGCCGGCACTTTTCCAGCCACGGGTCCGGTGTACGCTGCCCCTCTCTGTTTTCCCGGGCCCCCGCTCGCCGTGCCCGTGTCCCTAGGCGCCGCGCGCGACGGCTGGTCAGGATTTAAAGGGCCAAACGCCCCCGTAATTGGCTATTGCTGGGCGCTGGTCCTATTTAAGGGTACCACCCCCAACACACCCCCTGCCAGTTCGTTGGTGTGCGTCCAGTTAGTCTGAGTGTATTTAGAGTCAGTTTTGATCGCCCGTGTACCAGTCCGTTTGCTACGTTTTCCCGACCTTGCCTGTTTGCTGCCCGCCCCTGACCGTCTGCCTGTCTCTGACCCGAACCTCTGCCGCCTGCCCTGACCTTCTGCCTGTCCCCGACTACGCCTCCGGATTACGACTCTATACCAAAGCACCACCCCGGCCGCCATCGCTAGCGAGTCACGTCAGGGGTAACGACCTGGTAGCCTCACGCCGCAGCAAGTCCATCCCGCTTTGCGGCGGGCTCTGGTGAAAACCGGGGGCTAATTAGACTACGTTCCATGACGTGGCTTTTACCAACGCTAGCAGTGGTCCAGCGAATCCACCATACCCGTTACAACCTGCCTCTGATCTCTGAGATTTTTGATCGCCTGCGTGGTGCAAATTTTTTTTTCCAAGTTGGATTTACGCGGAGCATACAACTTGATTCGTATCCGTGAAGGCGACGAATGGAAAACGGCCTTTAATACCCGAGATGGCTACTTTGAATATCTCATCATGCCATTTGGCCTCTGCAAGGCTCCGGCAGTGTTCCAAAACTTCGTCAACGAGATCTTCCGCGACCTTCTCTACGTCTGTGTTATTGTCTATCTAGACGACATTTTAATCTTCTCTCCGGATCTAGAGACTCACCGCCACCACGTCCGCCAGGTGCTCAGACGTCTTCGTAGCGACCAGTTATATGCTACACTGGAGAAATGCTTGCTTGAACGCACCTCGTTGCCCTTCCTAGGGTACATCGTCTCGGATCAAGGTCTCCAGATGGATCCCTCTAAGCTTTCAGCGGTCTTACAGTGGCCTCGACCAGTGGGTCTCCGGTCCATCCAGCGTTTTTTGGGGTTCGCAAACTATTACGCTGGTGGCCCCTCTGGTGGCCCGTACAAAGAAGAATGATAACCCCAAATCCTGGCCTCCAGAAGCCCAAGAAGCCTTTGATCGCCTTAAAGCAAAATTCGCTTCGGCTCCTGTTCTGTCTTGCCCGGACCCGCAGCGTCCGTTTGTCCTAGAAGTGGACGCCTCCTCAGTAGGTGCCGGTGCTGTCCTCCTTCAAAAGTCCCCCTCTGGGAGACTGCGTACTTGCGGCTTCTTTTCCAAGACCTTCACCCCAACCAAACGAAATTACACGAGCGGTGATCGCGAATTACTAGCCATAAAGTTAGCCCTAGAAGAATGGCAGCACTTGCTGGAAGGGGCTCGCCATCCCATCGAGATCTTCACCGATCACAAAAATCTTCTTTATCTCCAGTCTACTCAACGATTAAATCCTCGACAAGCCAGGTGGTCGTTCTTTTTTGCCCGCTTCGACTTTCTCCTTCACTTTCGGCCAGCCGAGAAGAACATCAGGGCGGACGCCCTCTAGATCCTCAGACAATGTGGGCCTAGAGCCGCCTCTGCAGCACATAAGTCCTCCAGAACGTCTCCTCACGGCGGCCCCCGTGGATCTTCAACATCTACCTCCTGGGAAGACCTACGTACGTCCTGCCATGCGGCCTCGAATCCTGAAGTGGGGATATTCCTCTCGTACAGCTGGTCATCATGGAGTTCACAAGTCCCTGCAATTAATCTCTCGTTACTATTGGTGGCCCACCCTCGCTCAAGCTGTTAGAGACTTTGTCCTGGCTTGTACCTCCTGTGCCCATAATAAAGTCCCTCGTCTCAGACCCGTGGGTCTGCTTCAGCCTCTCCATGTTGCCATGGACTTTGTTACTGACCTCCCGGCCTCCTCTGGAAACACGGTCATTTGGGTGGTGACTGATAGATTTTCAAAGATGGCTCATTTTGTTTCGTTGCCTGGGTTACCTTCTGCTCCCCAGCTGGCCCAGCACTTCTTTCACCACATTTTTCGGCTGCACGGGCTCCCATTGCATATCGTCTCAGATAGGGGTTCCAGTTTGTGTCAAAATTCTGGCGGGCTCTGTGTGGTCAGTTGCAGGTTCAGCTAGACTTCTCGTCTGCATATCACCCTCAAACTAACGGGCAGGTAGAGAGGGTCAACCAAGTTCTAGGTACCTGCCTACGACATTTTGTATCCGCCCATCAGGATAACTGGTCTGACCTCCTCCCCTGGGCGGAATTCTCGTATAATTACCTAGACTCGGAACCTGCTGGAGCCTCTCCCTTTTTTGTTGTGTTTGGGCTACATCCCCGCCCGCCTCTCCCTCTGGCTACCTCGTGTCACGTTCCTGCCGTGGATGCCCAAGTGCGTGACATCAAGGCACTCTGGCAAGTCACACGACAGGCTCTTCTACGGGCCTCCACTCGCAACAAAGTCCAGGCCGACAGGTACCGTAGATCTCCACCCCTATTTAAGCCGGGTGATAGAGTTTGGTTGTCCGCTAAATATAAGTATTTGGGCCCTTTTGTTGTTCTGCGGCAACTGAATCCGGTGTCCTACAAGCTCCGCTTGCCTCCTGCTCTGCGAATCCCGAACGCCTTCCATGTTTCTCTCCTCAAACCGGTGGTGCTGAACCGCTTCTCCTGTGGATCTGTTTCGCCTTCTCCTGTGGCCAACTATGATAACATCTTTGAGGTCAAGGAGGTCCTGGCAGAGAAAACAGTGAGGGGGAAGCGGTTCTTTCTTATTGACTGGAAGGGATTCGGGCCGGAGGAGCGTTCGTGGGAACCTGAGGCCAATCTGTCGGCTGACCTCCTCTCCAAATTCCGTAAAAAGAGGGAGAGACCTAAAGGGAGGGTGCTGTCAAGGGGGGCTGGCGTGGGTGCCGTCGCCCCCCCGTGGCCGCCCCCCTGCCCGCATGGGTCCAGCGCGGGTGCCGCGGCCGCCCACAACCATTCCCCTCCTGCCCAGGCTCCAGCGCCAGTCTACTTACCCGTCCGCGCTCCTGTGTCCCTGATCCTGCCTTTGCCGGCCGCCGCACGCGTACCCGCTGCTTAGGGCGCGCGCGCGACGGCTGGTCTGGATTTAAAGGGCCAACACGCCGGTAATTTGTCAATTGCCGTCCGCTGGTCCTATATATTGTACATGCCCCCTGCACTCTCTGCCAGATTGTTGGTGTGCGTCAGTTAGTCTTGAGAGAGTTTGGAGTCCTGTTTGATTACCCGTGTACTAGTCCATTCCGCTCCGTTTCCTGACCTTGCCTGTTTGCCGCCTGCCCTGACCGTCTGCCCGTCTCTGACCACGAACCTCTGCCATCCGTCCTGACCTCCTGCCTGTCTCCGACTACGTCTCTGGATTACGATTCTGTACCACGCATTACTCCGGCCACCATCGCAAGCAAGTCACTTCAGGGGTAGCGACCTGGTAGCTTCACGCCGCAGCAAGTCCATCTCGCTTTGCGGCGGGCTCTGGTGAATACCGGGGGCTGCTTAGACTCTGCTCCCTGGCGTGGCTTAACTATCATCGCTTGCGGTGGTCCAGCGAATCCACCAACCCGTTACAACTATCTGTCTGACACGGAGAAATTTTTGAAGTTTGAAAATGGCCAATTCCAATATTTTTCACAAATAAACAAGGATTGTTTGTACCAAAAATTTCTACTTGCCTAAATCACAATGGGCGACATGTATGAACGGGCTGTACGCCCCCGCCACTTCAACCAATCAGCTCTTTTCTGCCTTTTTACTGCCCCCGCCGCTTCAACCAATCAGCTCTTTTCTGCCTTTTTACTGTCTTTTGAACTGTCCCGCCTTTGAATATGATTGGTCAATTTTTCTCCATAGGTTAGAATGGGCCACTGTCGCTCCTATTCTGATTGGTCAATTCTCCTACATAGGTTAGAATGGGCCACTGTCGCTCCTATTCTGATTGCCTGGTTTATGCCGACCAATGAGAAGCGCTTAAACAATTTGAATTACTGTATTTCCCGGCAATTCTCTTTATTGCAATTCCTTATGTAGCGCCGGTCTCGGCGACAAACGCGTTGTTAGGGATTTAACTGATTTATTTTTAGAGAAGGTTTCAGCGCTTTATCTGATAATGATTTACACTTAATAAAAATTAGTTTTTTATTCATACTCCATGCCGCACAACGCTGAGCGCCGAGATTGCATTGCGCCAATCTCTCCATAGACTACAATGGGATAAGTAGCTCGCGCTCTGATTGGCTGGGATAGGCTAGCCACCGCTAGCTCAGCCAATCAGCTCTTTTCTGTATTTTTACTGTCTTTTGAACTGTCCCGCCTTTGATTTTGATTGGTCAAAACTTTTCCATAGGCTATAATGGGTCACTGTCGCTCCTATTCTGATTGGTCAATTCTCCTCCATAGCTTATAATGGGTCTTTGTCGCTCCTATTCTGATTGGTCAATTCTCCTCCATAGCTTATAATGGGTCTTTGTCGCTCCTATTCTGATTGGCTGATTTATGCCGACCAATGAGAATAGCTTACAGAATTTGAATTACTGTATTTCCCGGCAATTCTCTCTATTGCAATTCCTGATGTAGCGCCAGTCTCGGCGACAAACGGGTTGTTCGGGTTTTAATTGATTTATGTTTATAGAAGGTTTCAGCTCTTTTTCAGAGAATATTTTACATTTAATAAAAATGTTTTTTTTATTCATACTCCATGCCTCACGGCGCTGAGAGCCGAGATTGCATTGCGCCCATCTCTCCATAGACTACAATGGGAGAAGTAGCTTGCGCTGATTGGCTGCGATAGCCAAGCCACCGCTAGCTCAACCAATCAGCTCTTTTCAGCATTTTTACTGTATTTTGAACTGTCCCGCCTTTGATTTTGATTGGTTCTAACTTCTCCATAGGGACCCATTATAGCCTATGGAGAAGTTAGAAAACCCAATCAAAATCAAAGGCGGGACAGTTCAAAATACAGTAAAAATGCTGAAAAGAGCTGATTGGTTGAGCTAGTGGTGGCTTGGCTATCACAGCCAAAACCTATGGAGAACTATTGACCAATCAGAATCAAAGGCGGGACAGTTCAAAATACAGTAAAAAATGCATAAAAGAGCTGATTGGCTGAGCTAGCGGGGTCTTGGCCATCTCGGCCAATCAGAAAAGGAGCAACAGGGACCCATTATAGCCTATGGAGAAGTTAGAACCAATCAAAATCAAAGGCGGGACAGTTCAAAATACAGTAAAAATGCTGAAAAGAGCTGATTGGTTGAGCTAGCGGTGGCTAGTAAAATTGGGTAGGTAAAAGTGTAAAAAATGTATTCTCGCATAAAGTGACAGATTTAGAAAATGGGGCTCTGTCAGGAAGTTCAAAACTGGCTGCAACAGTGAGGGATTAAAGCAGTGTAGAATGCGCCAGTATTTGTGAACCTTTTCTTCTGCAGTTCTTACATACAGGTGCATCGTAGGTGTAATCCTTGCGCTAAGTCTATCTGTGCCGCATAGTAATAAAGTGGAAAAGACTCCACAGCTCGGGCCAGGCTTACTGATGTTCATTATAAAACTACTGTTTATACTCAAGTATAAGCCGAGATTTTCAGCACAAAAAAATTTGCTGAAGAATCCATCCTCGGCTTATACTCGAGTCAGTGTTGGCACTCGAGCGCTGTCGGCAATTTCTTCACCTCTGTATGTGTCTCCTCTGGGAGCGCATACAGTTGAAGATATCACTGCGGAGCAAGGAGCGATGTCCGGAGTATCCGGCACAGGTGGCGGGAGTATCATCATGCTGTCTGATGACATCATGCCCTCTGTGTCGGCAAGAAGACAGAGCCCCTTGAGTCGGAGCAACAAGGAAGAGAGGTAAGTACTTGTATATTTATGTATTTTTTTTTTTTTTACACCTTGCCTATACCTGCCTATGGGGGACAATTGCCTGCCTAAAAAAGCCAATGGGGGACATATAACTGCCTATAGGATTATTAAACTGCCTATGGGGGCATTAAACTGCCTTTACCTGCCTATGGGGTTATTAAACTGCCTGTGGGGGACATTAAATTGCCTATACCTGCGTATGGGGGATATTAAACTGCCTATGGGGGACAATTACCTGCCTATACCTAACTATGGGGGACATATACCTGCCTATGGGGGGCATTAAACTGCCTATACCTGCCTATGGAGATATTAAACTGCCTAAGGGGAACATTGAACTGCCTACACCTGCCTATGTAATTTTATAGGTATCCATTGTTATTTTTGAAATTTACAAGTAGCCACTGCATTTTCCACCATAGGCTTATATTCGAGTCAATACGTTTTCCCAGTTTTTTTGTGGCAAAAGTAGGTGCCTCGGCTTATACTCAGGTCGGGTTATACTCGAGTATATACGGGTATATTAAATAAAATAATTTCCCTAAAATATAAAATTAATATAAAATTAATGTTTAATTAAATAACATAAAATTCTAACGCCAGAAATAGAGAAAGGGCCCATTCATACATGTTTTCACAAGTGTTTAGCCCAGAAACGGTGCAGTATTTCAGGGTAAAACCAACATGGTTGGGACCAGGTAATGTGATGCATGAAGTAGCTAACAGGTTTTGCTCTGGTAGACTTTTAAGGAGGAGGTTGGCACTAGAGATGGGCGAAGTTCTCAAAAATTTGATTCGGTGACCTCGCCGAATTTCCAGACAAAATTTGGTTCGGTCCGAATTACTTCGGGACGAATTGTGTTAAAAAACAGCTATTGACTTCCGGTTCCGGCGCCACCGTGAGATGAAGCTGTAGTGAGAGCTCCGGAGCAGCATCCGGACGTAAAGAACACCTTGCAGGAGTGTGGCTCGGAGACATGGTGGGAAGTTCAGCTCCTAGCAAGGTGACGTGCCACTCACCCCATCACCAGCAGCTATAAGAAAACTCGGGATCTCAGGTACTCTGGGGACCCGTCAGCTCGATTGCGCCCGCACGCTCTAGATGGGCTGCACAAAACAAGGAACTCTCAAGACCCGGGGAGGGAGGAGCCCCTGGCTGGCCGCCATTTTAGAGCGCTGTTTGCCGCGCAGGAACACAGCACTAAGTTGCTGTACTAGCCGCGGTCCCTGGCTAAACAGATATCATATCAGAGGCCGTCCAGAGGCCCGCAGCTCACCAGCCACAGCCAGGTGGCCCGATCTGCAGACCCACAAATCAATATCTCAGCCGGAACGAACACCCTACAGGAACGCGGCTCAGAAACGTGGCGGGAAGTTCAGCTCCTAGCAAGGGGACGCGCCACTCACCCCCGTTAACCACAGCTATAACAACCTCGCCCCCGATATCTCAGTTCTCTTGGGGAAACCCTCAGTTTTGATTTGCGCCCGCACGCTCCAGAAGGGCTGCATAAAGCAAGGATCTCTGAAGGCCTGGGGAGATAGGATCCCCTGGCTGGCCGCCATTTTAGAGCGCCGTTTGCCGCATGGGATCACAGCGCTAAGGTGCAGTATTAGCCGCGGTCCCTGGCTGAACGGACATTAAACCAGAGGCTTCCTTGAGGCCCGCAGCTCACCAGCCACAACCAGGCAGCCTGATACAGATCCATAACCTTCTGAACAAGGAGACTGTGACCACTGTGAGGTACGCCGGGCGACATCTTGGACTCCATCTCCATAATCCGGCATCAGCAAAAGTAGCAAGTAAGATTTGTTTTGCCTGATTCTGTCTCTGGGGACTGTTGCAGCAAGCGCACGCTTGAAACCTAGAGGAGAGTCATACGGGCGATAGAAGGGTCCGGTGGCCCCTTACTCCCATCAGACATATGCCTGCCCCCCCCCCTCCTTATTAAAGCAGCCCCGGGACCACCGGAGAACCCTGTCGGGGTCAAAAGCAGTCAACAAGCTAACCGCGGTTGCCATCAGTGATTCAAGCCCGAGACCAAGACCACCTAAGGAGAGGAGTGGGAACAGCTTAACTCCCTCATAGAACACTAGAATAAGGGGAGTTCCGCTCCAGTTAATAACTCAGCCAGAAAGCCCCCTAAAAGCGCCCCCCGGCAGGGGCATTGCTAGGGTCCTAAAACATCCGGGGCTCGGGCCCTTTATGTTTTTCCCGCCTCATTGTGAACTGCGAGATTTTTTACAGAGAAAAACCTTCTGTAACTGTCAATAAATTTCTGCACAACCCACACAGATCCCGTCCATCTCCTCACAGTCACTGTACAGTAAAAATCACCAATGACAAATTTACTTTTTCAAACTTCCTCACCTTCATATGACAATACCCCTAAACAGTCACCAAATAACCACCGATACATGAGCAAATCTACCAGACAAGAAAATTGTGACTAAAAACACTCCTACAAAACCAAGACACATAAACTATTACTACTTAAGGCTCAAATAAATCCTCCCCAGACCCTGACCGAACGCCCCCCCCACATGTGACTATCAGCTTTTACACAGGCTCTGATTACATATACCACCGCCATACAGGGCCATATAGTGGTAGATACTAGTTGTATGTAGACTCTGGCAGAAATATAAGTGATTACCCTGCTGTTACATTTAGTAACTCACCGGAGAACGATCTTTTCTGATTGCGTCGTTTTCTTTTTCCCTTTCTTCTCCATCCGGTCACACCTTCATGCTGATTGCTCCCGCCAATACTCGTCCTAGGATTTGGACACAAAGATCTTTGAATCCTCACATTTCCAGCACCTCCTTAATTTTAGGGATAGCAGTCCCCTCAATTAGGTATATAGGGGGACTGAAGCAGTATATGGGGCCACAGGGAGGTATAATGGGGACCACAGGCAGGTATATGGGGCCACAGGCAGTATATGGGGGGCACTGAGGCAGAATATAGGGCACTGAGGGAGTATTAGGGAGCACTGAGCAGGTATATAGGGGGCACTGAGGCAGTATATAGGCCAAAATGCAGGTATAGGGGGGCACAGCAGTATATGGGGCCACAGGCAGGTAAATAGGTCATTGAGGCAGTATATGGGGCCACAGCAGTTAAATGGGGGCACTGAGGCAGTATATGGGGCCACAGGCAGTATATGGGGCCAAAGGCAGTATATAGGGGCACAGGCAGTATAAAGGGGCCACAGGCAGTATAATAGGGTCATTTAAGCAGTATATGCACTGAAAGGGAGTATATGGGGGCCACAAGCAGGTATATTTAAAGGGACTGAGGGAGTATATGGGGCAATGAGGCAGTATATGGGCCACAGGCAGATTGGGGGCCCCAGGCAGGATATGGGGGCACAGGCAGGTATATGGGGCACAGGCAGGTATATAGGGCAACAGACAGGGATATAGGGCACAGGGATCATATGGGGGCCACAGGCAGGGGTATGGGGCACAGGCAGTAAATGGGGGCACAGGCAGTATATGGGGGTCACAGGCATTATATGGGGGCCACAGGCAGAGTATAAAAGGCACAGGCAGCATATGGGGGCCACAGGCAGGCATTATAGGGGGACAGGCATATATAGGGGGCCACAACAGGGATATGGGGCCACAGGGAGCATATGGGGGTCACAGGCAGGATATGGGGGCCACAGCAGGCATTATAGGGCACAGTAGGGATATGGGGGCCACAGGCAGGCATTATAGGGGCACAGGCAGTATATAAGGGGCACTAAGGCAGGGAAAACCTATAAAAATAACAACATTAATACTCACCTTAACTCCCCCCGCGAGCGCCTCCGTCCTCTTCAGCCGCGCTCCTCCTCAGCTCCTCGGGCCACGGCCTATGACGCGCTGTGCGCCCGGCGACAGGAAGCGTCGCGATGACGTGATGTCATCGCGACGCTGCCGGTTGAGGGACGGGCCGCACGGGTCCTCACGCTGTGAGGACCCGCACCCGCGGTTTTAGGACCTGCGGGTTGGACACTGTCTGCGGGGCAGGGAGCGCTCGCTGTGTGTGCGTCCAGCGGACGCACATGCAGCTGAAGAGCCAGTCGGGGCTCCAGGCCCAGCGCAGAGGCCTGCAGCCCGGGAGACTCGGGGCACAGGGGGTTTTATTCGGGGCCCGAGCCCCGAATAAAACAGCCTAGCGACGCTCCTGCCCCCGGACAAGAGATTGTTCTCTTTATTACCCCCCCGATTTTTTCATTATAGTGCTAGACCGGTGCATGGACCGCTACGTTCAAAAAATGGGAGAACAAAATCTGCAAAACAACAGGGTAGGGGAAGCAAAGCCCCTCCCCCCGACCGCGACCTCTCAACGGATGGTTTGGGCTCTGCTGAATGGAGTGCGCTAGCCCGCAGGGAATAGAGGTTCCAACACCCCCATTAACTGCAATTGGGAATACGGAAATCTTTCGGAAGAGTCTTACAAAAAAATAGCCACATAGGTAGCTCGTCAAATAGCTCCAGATCTCCAAGAGACCGTGGCGAATACCATTGCTAACATGTTTGCTCAAGTAAAAACCGATATTACAGACCATAACTAGCATATAGAGGAGCTAGAGTTCCGAGTACAAACATTGGAAATGGACTCAGACGCATTGAGAACTCAATTGAAGAGGTCTTTAAACAGAAAAACAAGAGACTCTCTGACAAATTGAAGATCTGGAAAACAGGGCTAGACCAACAACTTAAGAATCTTGGGGCTTCCCCAAATCTATTCTAAAAAAATAATCTGCATAACATATTGAAAGAGAAATTTCCCGCCCTTCTAGGGTTAACGGGTAAAAAGCACAGTAGAGAGACTCACCGCTAAATAAAATTAACAACCATAATTACACACGCTTTAGCCATCCCCCCCAGCGAGCGCCTTCCCTGTTTCCCACCCCCCCATCCTTCACCCGCGATTCCCTCCCGGCCAGCTTCCCTCGGGCCGCAACGGGCCCCCCCCTATATGGGAACGCGCTGGTGCCCCCCCGAGAAAAAAACAGGCCCAAAAGCCGCCGCGATGACCCGTGAATGTCCCCAAATCCCGCGACGCTTGCCCCCCGGCCCCCATGAGCCCGGCAAACGGGGCCCCGCCGTCTGTCCTCATCGCCTGGGGGTGGAGCCCCCTCCGCTGGGTGGGGGTTATAAGGGGACCCTTGGGCGACCCCCACGAACGGTCCTTTTTGGCTGGGCATGGAGGCCTTCGCCTTCTCCCTTTGCCCCCGCCATAAAAGCCCCTCAAGGCTTTTTTTGGTTTGTGGTGACCCGGTCCCCCAGCGAACGCTCCAAAAGGCAGCTGAATGGAGCCCCAGTCCGGTGCCCCTCAGACCCAGAGCGCAAAGAGGCCTGGAGCCCCCCCCTGGAAAGACCTCCGGGCACCAGGGGGTTTTTGTATTCGGGGCCCCCCGTGGCCCCCCCGAATAAAACAACCCTAAGCGGACGCCCCTTGAAAAATTTTTGTAAGAAAAAAACCATTTTTTGGTTTTGCCTTTTGCCCACCCACTTGAAGTGGAAGCATAGGAAAAACTACTGCAAAATAACTGCTTTAAAAAATTCAATATAAAAAACTTTTTCCCTATATTCATTTTTATTTATTTCAAAAAAAACCGCCATTTTATTTTTATCCAGGGTTGATGTAGTATATTTTTGATTCCCGAGGGGGTTTACCAATACATGACCCATAGTTCAACAAGAGTTAACCAATGAAAAAACAAATGATGACCTGGACAGACCATAGGTACAGAGGGAAGAGATGAACCACCCGGGCCCCCCCGCAAAAGGCTTTAACTGTCCTACAGAGGGTGGAACCGAGACCAGGGTTTTTTGTTGTATTTTGTTGTGGGGGTGGTGGTGAAAAGACAGCAAAAAGGGTTATGGTAGAGGTTTTTGAAAATAGGCAAGTCACCGCCTGAAGATATGATATATTTTTATTCAGTTTTGCTTTTTTGAGCCCCCCCCTCGTGGGGAAAGTGGGGAAAAAAGGTCCTTGAATAGTGTTTTTTTGTGTAATTGAGTTTTTTTTTTACCCCCCCAGAGGAAATGGGGGGAAAACCACATGAAAAAAGTCCCCTTTTTTTGAACGGTTAGATCTTGAATACAAAATTGAAAAGTGCAGAGGAAGAAGGGTCCCCCCCCCCCCCTTGGTGAGGAGCGTACAGATTTAACGTGAGGACAGAGGTTATTCCCTGGAAATATTAAGGCCAAAGAGATATATTGGAGAGAGAGGTTGTTAAATTGGAAAGGGCCCCTTGTGAGAAGTACAAAATGGAAAACCTTAACTTGAAAACAGAATTATCACGATGGCGAATGGGGTAGCCCAAGTGGAGGACCCACAAGAAAGGAGGTTGGGGAGAATTAGGGGGGTTTGAGCATTCATTTTTGGCTATATAATCCCGAGAAAATACGAGATCGATTAGTCCCGCCCTCCACCCCGATAGTCCCCCCCGGCCCCCGCTTAAATCGAAAAAGGGGTTTGTTTTTTCGATAGTGGGTAAAAATCCAAATCCGATATAATGCCGGCGGGAATTAACCCGATTAAAAGTCCTATGGGAAAAAGCAACAAACACCTTCATTATTATTCCCCAAACAAGGCGGAGAAAAAGCCCCTGAAAATTAAAACCATTCCCCACAAACAGTCCCAAAATGGATACGTAGCCTTTTTAACATCCCGTTAGGCAAAAAAACACACTTAGTGTTATAGAAAGTCCACACGAAAAAAAAGGCCCCCCCACAAACCCATTTTACTTATCCCTGGTCCCTTGTTAAACCACAGCCTGACCCTTAAAACCTGCAAATGTGACCACCTAACAAATTTAAAAAAGTTGCAGAAAAAGGCCAGTAAACAAAAAAAAATGATTTTTTTTTGAACCATCCCTGTTTTAACGTTTTTTGAAAACTGGAAAAACCATTGAATATCCCGGTCCTCCCTTGGAACGCAGCCAAAAGGGGCGCCCCAAACCCTGCCCCCAAAAAATAGAACCCCCAACATTTTAAAAAGGTGGGCCCGCAAAAAAGGAGACCCCCCCCCCCCTTTTTTCAAACCACCCAAGTTTTTAGTTTATTATTTTTGTTCACCGGACCAAAATTGAACTAAATACCGTCCCCAGGGCCACCAAGCCAATTGAGCCCCCACAACCTCCTGGAAGAAAAAAACCCCCCACATTTTAAAAAAAAAGGTTGAACGAAAAAAGAGTTCTTTTTCTTTTCCAAAAACCCACCAGTTTTTTTAAGTTTTCACTGGACATTTGACCCCCTATTACCTGGTTCCTTGGCCCCCGCTATGAAGCCCCCAAAACGCTGCAATTGACCCCTCACATGTTGTTTAAAAAAAGTGGGGGCCCCGGAAAAAAAGGAGTCCCCCCCCTTTCCAACCACCATTTTTTAGTTTTTCACTGAACCAAATTGACTTTATAACCTGTCCCCCTTGGGCCCCACAAGCACATGAACCCCAAAACCTTGCAAATGAACCCCCCTCAAATTAAAAAAATGACGGGAAAAAAAAAAGATGAGGTCCTTTCCCCCAACCATCCAAAATTTTTTAAATTTTTTTTTTCAACTGATACCCCAATGGACTATACCTGTCCCTGGGCCACCAAGCTGAAATGAGCCACAAAGCCAGGGCAAAAAGGAAAAACCCCCCCCCAAATTTAAAAAAAAGTAGCAGGGAAAAAAGATCCCCCCCTTTTCCCCAATCCACCCATTTTTTTTTTTATTAGTTGAAACTACATTGACTAAAACCTGTCCCCCCCCTGGCCCCAAACAGAGCCACATGAAGCCCCATACCCTGCCCCAAACTGACCCCCCACATTTTGTAAAATTGGGACGGAAAAAAAGGAGTCCCCCCTTTCAAACCACCCATTTTAGTTTTTTTTTTCCAAAACTTGGAAACAAATGGGGACTAATACTGGGTTTTCCCCCACCTGGGCCACAGCAAAGAAACCCCCCCAAACCCTCAAAAAAATGGAACAACCCCCCACAATTTAAAAAGTGGCCGAAAAAAGAGTCTTTCCAAACAAACCATATTTATTGAAAGATTATATCACTGATAAAACCATTTGGACTAAAACCTGTCCCCCCCCTGGGCCCCCAACACATGGAAACCCCCAGGGCCCGGATGTTTTAGTTTTTTTTTTAAACAGTGGGTTTGGCCGTGAAAAGCCCCAGGCTGGGGCGTTCCCCGTCCCATCCTAGTGTTAAACACGCAGTGTTTTAAAAGATTAAAAACGCAAGCAAAACGAAAACTTGTTTTCGTGCCTGAAAGCAAGAGTTGGCGGAAGCCGGAAAAGTGTGGAAGAACTCCATCCCTTCCCTCCCTTATAACTACAGTAAAATACCCTGGGTAAGCCCTTGCCCACCCTCCCTAAAATTGAAAATGTGGGAAACACCATAATTGACCCCCCTTCCTGTTGGGAAAAGTGGCCCTGGGTAGGTTTTTGAACGCTCCTGTTGTTTTACACCCAGTGGGCCCTTTTTTACTTGGCAATTCTTTTTTCTCCATTTGTAACTCCAACGTGGCCCCCTTGAGGGAAAATGGGTCCCTCTGTACTGTTGTTCCTCTGTCTGTGCTACCCATACTCCCATGTTTTTTTCCCTCCCTGAAATAACCTACATCCTGGTGCCGGGTTTTTTTTTTTTTTATTCCCCGGTACCTTCCCTTGTTTAACAAATTTTTTCCAGGAGGGAAATTGGTTTTTTTTTTTAACAGCTGATTTTTTGTAAAAAAAACGTGCAAGTTTTTTTTTTTTAGTACTTATGTATTAATTTCCCCTAGGATAAAAACCAAACATTTTTTTTTTTGTAAAAAATAGGAATGGGAAATCCACCCAGTCCTTTGGTTTTTTCCTCTTTTTTTTTTTTTTCCCCAATTGAATTAAATGGGGTTTTTTTTGTCCCCTCCAAATACAGGGATTGATAGCTATGGTTTAAAGTGGAATTCTTTGCCAAAAACAAGTTCCCCCCCCCATTTTTGCCAAATAAAATGGTGTCCCCATATTAAACAGTGTCCCTACCTAATTTTTCCTGTACCTGAAACCAGCAAAAAAAACAATCACCCTTGAAAGCCACCTACTTTGACAAAATTTGGGGGGGTCAACAAATGTCCCACCCCCCGTTTAAAAACCAACATTTTTTTTTTTTAAGAATGAGAACTACCCTTTAGTATTTAGGCTTGCCCATGGGTTCCCACTACATAACAAAAATTGGCCCCCAACAAATTTCCAATAGCCATGAACCCTTGGAGCCACCCTTTTGGTCCCATTGGTTGAAGAACAAAATGTTTCCCCCCCCCCCCCCTGTTTAGAAAACAACATTTTTTAGAATTGGAACGCTGTTTTTAGTAAAATCGCTGCATGTCCCCCCCCAAACAGCAAAATGCCCCCCCCCCCCAGAAAAATTCAAACCTAATGAACCCCTTGAGCCACTTTTTTGGTTCCCCCAATTTGGTTGTGAAAAGAAACCCAAATTGTCCCCGGTTTTAGAAAACAACATTTTTTTTTATAATAGGAAAATCGCTGTAATTAATTGCCCTGCATTTCAAAGCCAAGCCAAAAAACAATGAACACCCAAAAAAAATTACAAAAAAAATGACTGTTTCTATCCAGCCGACGGGTTTTAAAAAATTGTGAGGGAGAAATGCCCAAAACTTTAGAAGCCCCCTCATTTTTTTTTTTCCCCCTATTCCAAAGGACATAAATTTAATAGCCTTGAATAAATGCTTCAACAGCCAAACCATTACCCCCAAAAAAAATTAAAAATAATGACTTTTTTCTCCAGCCCACTTAATTAAAAATGGTGAAGTGAAGAAATGCCACCCCTTAGAAATCCCCCCAACATTTGTTTTCTGTTTTTTTTTGATCCCAAGATTCATGGCAAATAAATTTGGCATGTATCTCACAGCAAACAAAAGTACCCTCCAAACCATTTTACCAAATGCCCAAACTTTCCTTTAAAGATTAAAGTGGAGTTTAAAAACAATGGAAGTACGGGTGTTTTGGGTTCCAAATGAAAACCCTTGCTGTCCCCCCCCCCCCTTTTTTACCAGTCCCCCCTCCTCAAAGCAAAAACCAGCAAAAAAATGAAAAAACTTGTTTTGGAAAAGAGAAAAAAAAAAATTGCAAGTAAGGAATGATCAATTTTTATGAAAAAAAATAGTTTTTTCAAGAGAACCATTTCTCCCCTGTTTTTTAGTTTTGAAAAAAGAATGTGGAAGGTAGACCGGCAAACAAGAACCGTGGAACCTCAGGCATAAATTTGGGGCCCAACAAACATCCACAAAAGAAGATTCCTTGCCCCTGAATAATTTCCATTCGTTGATGAAAAGGTCAAAACGATACCCACCATTAAAAATCCCCTGTGGGAATGCCGGAATTCCTTTTTGTCACTGTAAAATAGAACTCCCTCCCAAGCCTTTGTGCCTAGAGGGTTCCCCCCGCTCAGAATATGAACGCTGGCTTGCCCTTGGCCCCAGGAGGGACCCAAACACCCGTCTATGGGCCCGGTACCCCGAAGGGCAAGCCACTGCCATTTTCGTCCCCCCCCCCATTTTTTTGAAATTACCCAAAGTCCTTTTATTGGGGTTATGTCCGGCACACACAATGGCAATGAAACCCATCCGTTGGTTGAGTGAAACGCCCAGATTAAAGTCCGTGCACCCAAATAAATGTCCCCTTAAGCCTGAATCTCCTGTGTGGTATTTGGATGGTGGTTGCCCTGCTATTGCTAAATTTCGTTTTGGTTGTATGTGGTTAAACAAAGATTTATGCCAGAGGTTGCGCCCCCCCCCCCCCACCCAATTAGGCCCCCCCTTCTGGGGGCCCACCCCCCTGTGCCTGCTGCTGCCCCCCCGCCGTATAACTCCCTACTTTTGGCAACGTCGGCTACTTGGTCCTGTCCACGTCGGCTGAAAAATTTTTTTGTTTTCCCGACCGTGAACACATATAGGGGAAAGACCGTGAAAAAAAGCCAGACCGCAACTAGTAACAATGTCTTCCCCCCCATGTTTGAATTTCAAATCAAGCCCAAGGTTCCCCCTCCATTTCCCCTGAATTTGTAAACCTCTATTTTAGGTGGGTTTGGGGGTAAAAGAAAAAGTCTGATTTTTTGTTTTTGTTCCGGGGAAACCCCCAGGAAGGGTGGGGCCCCCCACCCAAGTAACTTTGTTGTTCCCAGTTTGATGCCCTTTTGAAAATGCGGAGGAAAATCGCATGTTGGAGAAATTGAGCAATCCCAAAGCACTCAAATTGTGGAAAGATTTGGAGCCCCATTTTGGGGATTTTTCCCAACCCCTCTGGTCCCCCCCCCCCCCCGAGGGGCACTAGCAAAAACTGAATTCTTCCCCCTCCATCCTTTCCTCCTCCCTCCTCCAAAAGTCCCGCCCAACCTCCCTTTTTCAAGGCAAAGGGACGGTTCCCCCCCCGGGTAACATCCGTGGGGGTCCCCCCCCCCCCCCCTAGGAAAATTTACCTCCCTCCTTCCCCATCCGCCCCTAGCCCCCCGCTCCCCAGTCAACTGCCCGTTTTCCAACACAGCCACCCCTGGACTTGCCCCCTGAGAATGGGATCACCCCGAATATCTTGTAAAAATTGCCGGCCACCTTGGGCCACTAGCCCTCTGGGAACCCCCCGAAAACCACTTGCCTAATTAAGACCCAATAGGAAAATTGGTGAAACATGTCGGGCCCTTGGTGGATGTGAACCCCGGAGAGAAAAAGCCCCTCCCGGGTTCCGCATCTGGTGTCCCCCGTTCTCCCTATACCTCCCGTACCCCCCGCTGGGCGGGGAAACCTGGGTTTGTTTGTTTCAGAGTTGTCCCCCCCCCCCCCAAACTATGCGTTCCCCCCAGAGAACTAAGAATCCACCAACAATCTCAATTGCCCCCCCCTGACCCAGGCATTGGTCCCCCACTGACCCCTCTTTTTGGTGGCTTTTTTTATCTTCCCCAAAACCCTGGCAAGGATGGGTGCAAGGAGCCTCTATCACCTTGCCCGCTCCACTCCTCGTGTTATCATACAACCCCCGAGGTCCCCCCGGAAACCCTGCTTTGCTTGGTCCGAGGCCCCCATGTTTTTCACCCAATCTTCGTAAACTGGCCGTAAAATGGCATTTTCGCTGCCCCCAGGGCCCCACAATCGCTGAGGCCATGTGGAGGGTGGAAATTTTCCCCCCCAGCCGTGTTGTTAGCCGACGTCAACAATGGTATGACCGTTTTTTTTTGAAAACTTGGAAAGTGCCTGAGCTGAGACGCCTCGGCAAAAAATATACAGCAGCCAGCGGGGAAATGAACAAAAAAAAAAGCAACAGTGTTGGCGAAGACCGGCGGAAATGGCCGAAACTTCAGACACCTCCGAGCCTGTTCCCCCCCCTTTCAGCAGCCAGCCCCCCCCGACACGGTTTGAGCTAAAAAAAAAGCTTCCCAGTTTAAAGAAATTTTGTCTGGACCGACAAAGGGTTATCCCCCATGACCATGTGGCGCCAGGCATAAAGGAAATTGGTGTCTCCCCCCAGCCTTACCCCGATCCTGTAAGGCGGCAAGCAGATTTCGCCCGTTTTTAATTCGCACACCAACCTTTTTGGGCCCCCTGCCCAAAACAAAGGTATTTCTTGGGGGGTCACCCCAGCCCACGCCCTCGGTCCCCCCCCCCCCCCCCCCCCTTCGTTGCTTTGAGACCGTCCAACACCTTGTTTTACTGACACTGTGGGTGGTGGTACGTCCCCTCCAAGTCCAGATTAATTGTTTTCCAACCTCGGCCCCCCTGGGGTGTCCCCCTCCCCCTGCCCGGGCACGTGAAAAGTAGCCCCCCCACATAGGAAAAACCTATGGGTGGAAAGATCCCCCCCCTGCAGCCCCAAGTCCCTGGCAGTTTTTTTTTTTAGTTTTGTTTTACGAGCGAGTGTCGCCGGAGCTCTGATAGGGCCCACCGTGCACCCCCCCAGAAAGAGACAAAATCACCCCAGCTTTCCAACCCCCAGTGGTAGCCTGTCACTTGAGATATAAACGGCACTTGGTGGGCCCCCCGTAGCTTTTATAATCCATGGTGTTTCCGAGTGGGTGGAGAGGGACTTTTTCCCCGGACCAGAAAGCATGACTACGCCCTTTGAATACAATTTTAAAGATGACACGGTGGCCTTTGGGCCAAGGGCCCAGGGCCGCTTTCCCTGGGCAAAAGAATAGGCACCCGGCTCGGCAATTCCTGGGTTATTGGGGGCAAGGCCGAGGGCCGCATGACGTGGCGGAACCCCAGATCTTGGATGGGTTCCCCACTAGAACGGAAAAAAGGTCAATACAATTATTTTTTTTTTCCAAGGCCCAAAAGCCTGGCAATTGGGCCACGTGACATTCCAAAGGCCCTTTTTGGCCTTTTTTTGGGGTGGGTGGTTTTTTTTTGTGTGGGTGTAAAAAGTGGTTTTTCCTTTTTCCTGTTTTTGTTGTTTCCAAACCCCTGTAAAAGAACCAGAAGGTCTTGGCTTTTATGCTATAAGACCTGTGCCCCCCCCCCGCTGTATAAAAACCGGGCGTGGCCCAAGGTCCCCCCCGTCAAACTGGAGCGAAAAGAGACAGGGGTAGCATTGGTCTCTTGGGTGGAGGCTGTGGTTGGAAGAAAACGCGCCGACGGTGGAGGCTTGAAGGGCGGAGGGCCCTGGAAATCCATCCCTCTTCCTCCAACCAGAACATCAAAACGCGAAGGAAGGGAGGAAAAAGAAAGAGAAGAAGAAATCAGCATCCCGCATTTCCAGCCCTCCACGCGTCCCCCCCGCCCCGCCCGAAGTAACCACCAGCAAGAAACCACCAGAGACCCAATCCTAACCCCTGTCCTCCCCCCTTTCCGCCCAGTTTTTTTTTTGGTAACTACCCCTGCACGCCCGTAACCAAGCGGGGGCGCCCCGTGCCCCCCCGCCCCCGCCTAGCAAAGCCACCCCTTTCCCCCTTGTCCTCCCCCCCAGGTTTTGGGGAACAAAAAGAAACACTTTAAACCCAAACCCATCCCAAAAAGCCCCAAAAGCCCGAAAAAATGTCACGGCAAAAAAAAGAAAATTGCCCCAGCTTTTTTGTGGGCCTTGTGAAAAATGTTTTTTTTGCCTTTTACCGTCGGGGGGGGGACCGCAACAGATGGGGTTTTTCCGCCACGCCATGGCCCCGCTCGCCTGGCCGCCAATACCAGAACAATGCCCCCCGAGCAGGCATTTCTTTGCCAGAAAAAAGCCGTCCCCAGCCCCTGGCCAGCCTCCGGTGTCCCCCCAAGCGTAAAAAAATTTTTTTTATTGCAACGCCGTTTTTTCCTGGCCAAATCTGTGGGGGGGGTCCCCCGGAAAAAGTTTCCCACATCTCACCAACCCGATCCACATGGCTAGTAAAGCACGGGCCAAAGGGGCCGCCTTATGAAAATACCTCATTTGGTAACAGCTGCAACTGGGTGGACGCCTGGGTGTGAAATGAGGTCCTGGGGGTTGGGAGCGGGTGGGCTTTTTCTCAGCCCTTCGGCGCACCGCTTCCGTCAAAAACTGCAAAGGTGAATTGGTTGGCAGGGGCTTCCTATCCCCCAAGGTTCCCCACTTTGTGGGGCCATCAACCGTTGGTGCCCCAAAGACACCAGGCCGTGTTATTTGTTTGTTGAAAATTAAATTTCTGCCTTGGGAAGGAACCGTCCACGACGAACCGGTCCAGGAAGCATGTGGCCCCCGGGGCTCTAATCGAAACGAGGAGAAAAAACCGGAGCGCTGGCTGGGTTGAGACCCAAGGAACCTTGGTGGCCAGGCAAAGGTTGGGTGATTTTGGCGATTAAAAACGGGTGCGAACAAATTCTGCATTTGCCGTCCCCTTTAATAAAAATTCCGTTACTGGAGCAAAAAAGACAATCCCCTTTTGGGCCTGGCCCACATGATCCCCCCCTCCATGAACCTCTGTCCCGTCGCGAGAAAATTTTTCCTAAAGGACCCCCCACTTGACCCCGGTGTCTGGAAACTGCCCTTGGCTGAATAAGGGGCCCCCCTCCCCCTGAGGGTCCCCTGAGTTTTCCGCACACCCTCCGTTTCGCACGCCAGGCCCTTCCAGCCCCCCTGGCCACTGCGTTGCATAGCGTCCATCTCAGCCCCCTCCCCTCCAAAAAAACCTCGCCCTTCCATGTTTTGACGGTGGCCCAAAACACGCTTGGAATTCACCCCCCCACCCTCTCCACCAATGGCTTCCCAGCGATTTTTCTGGCAAGAGCAGCGCAATGCCATTTTTTAACCGCAGTCAACGAATGTTGGACCCACATGGCCCCTTACAAGCCCGGGTACGGAAAACCTCGGGGTGTTTTTGAGAAACCACCTCGAGAAGTTGGAAGGCAGGTGAAAAAGAGCTTACTGCCCAACCATCCCGCTTGCCCCAGTTTTTTTTTGGAAAGAAGCGCACACCAAAATGGGTCATTGTGCGGACCCCCAATGCCCCTTGGGCCAGCATGGAATTCATTGGGTGGGGGTGATTCTTATTTTAATTCCTGGAAACGATCCCCCCCCGTTATGAAACCCCCACTTCCCTTTGAAAACAAACAAGGTCCCGAGCCCATCCGACGGACAAGGAAGGAAGGAAAACGGAGACAACCAGATGCCCGACTAACTGGAGCCCTTTTTACCCCCCTCCACCCGTCAAATCCCACAAAGGCCCGACAAGTTTGTTTGTTTTAACCAACAAATTTTCCATCCGGTCGCCCCCCCCTTCCAATAGGCATGTGGTGGTGTTTTTTTTTCGGGGGTCCCAATAATGCCTTTTAGTTGGCAAGGTTATGGGCCCTCGCAACAAGCACTCAGGGGTGCACATCCATATCTTCAGCAAGTACAGGGGGCCTGTGGTTTGAAAGCTGTGCTGAAAGGCCAAAAAGCGGGAGGAGGAGGAAGTAAAAAAAAATTCCTAGACACCCGAAGATTTTTATTTTTTTACCCCCGACGTCCCCCCCCCTGCCCTTGGAAAGAGTTTGGGCGCGAACTTTTTTGAGGAGGAGGATGATAAGAATGGGAAATGAAAAGAATCAGTTTTTGCCCAAGTGCCCCCTCGTGCAACCCAGAGCCCCACTTTTTTAGGGTGAGAAAATCCAAAAAAAAAACAAAAAAAAAAAAAAAAAAGGCTCCCACCATGATTCTCTCCTCAACATGAAGGTTTGCTTAGGAATGGCCCTACCCATTTTTTTTTCCTCCCAACATGAAATCCTCGCATTAGGACCATCAAAAATGAACCACAGGTTTACTGGTTGGGCCCCCCCTCCTGGAAATCCCCCGGGTAACAAAACCAAAAAATCAGCCACTTCCCTTTTTCCACCCCACCAAAAAGGAAGATTAAAAAAAGCCAGGAAAACTTGATGACCCTTGCTGTTGATACAACTTGAGACATCGGTGTGTTTTTGCCCCCCGTCCTGCTTTTCAAAAAGTTTTTCCGCACAAATGTTTTAACGGTGTGGAAACAAGACAACATCGAGCGTGAACAGCAGAGTTAAGTTGCCAAGTAGGCGTAAAGCGCCATAGCAAAAGCACGGCTAGGTTTGGGCAGAAATCCTTTAATGGTGTGACCCCCCCTCATGGCAAAGTCTTTTTTTTGTTTTTTGTTTGTTTACGCCACCCTCAAAAGACCAACGCAGCAGAATGGCATGGTCAAACACCAATCCGACCTACACAAGAAGACTCCAGCATTTTAAAAATCAATGGGGTGCCACGACTAATTCCTGCGTCCCCCCCCCTCCAACCAACGATGTTTATTTTTTGTTTGCCAATGTGGTTCGGTAACCCAAAATAGAACCCCCTTCTGGGGTTAATCCAAAAAATGGACCCGAAATGGCCCCCCCGAAGCTGGCTTTCGTCACGCCAGTAGACGGGTGGGTTTTTAATGGTCCTGGCCCCCCAGCCCAAGGCCCAGGGGCCAAATATCCCGGAGCGTACCTATTCAACCAACATCGGGAGGGAGACCCTTACAGACAAAAACCCTCTATCCGGCCCCCCTTTTTTTTTTTTCCACAGATAATATGGGGATCCCGTTTTTTTTTACCTTTCATCAAGAATTGAATCCAGCCAAATTGGGCAACTCTCCCCTGACATGAATGTTTGTTTGGCCCCCAATTGGCCGAGGTCACCGAATTTGTTTTAAGGTTTTGGCCCCGGGCTACTTTTCAACAATCCCCTTTTCAAACAGAAAAATGTTCACCCTCGTGGAAAAACTTTTTTTTAAAAAATGAATCAATTATCCCTTACTGCAATTTTTTTTTTATTCTCTTTTTCTCCTAAACAAGTTTTTTCAATTTTTCCTGTTTATTTGACTTGTGAGGAAAACAGGGTAAATGAAACGCAGCAAGGTTTTGTTTTTTTGCAAATGGAAAACTACCACCCGTATTCCATTTTTTTACCTTCACTTTTTTAAAAATCCCCTTAAGAAAGTATTTCGCAATTGGTCAAAAAGATTGTTTTTTGGAGGGATTCCCAATTTTGCTTTGTTGAGATATTAACCGCAAAATCAAATGATCCCCCCTTTTTGGAACACAGTAAAATTGGTGAACTTTCTAAGTTGGGGGCAAAGTTATTACCCCCCACCCTTTCCCTCCCCCCCCTCCCCGGAGCAAGTTTGTTGAATAAGGCTGAAAGAAGTTCCCCATAAATTTTTATTTTAATAATGTTTTATTTTGGTCCATGTTTGCCCCTGTGGGGAGATAACAGCTTATAATTTTTTAAATGGTCCATTATTGGAAATAGGAAAAAAGTTGGCTTTCTAAATGTACATTTTCCCTCCGCCCCTCACGAAAAGGGTTTTTTTAAACAGTGGGGGGCTTGAGAAAGTTTCCCAATTTTTTTTTTATAATTTTTATTGTGTTTCCCCCCCAATGTGGCCCCTGGGCCCTTTTGTAAAAAATTGCAGCAATAACTTAACAGATCCTAAATTCAAATAAAAAAATGTTTTTTTTTTATATTTTATTCCCCATAAACAGACATTTTGATTCCTTACACAAATTGACAAAAAGTTGGCTTCCCAAGGGTCCACCCATGCTTTTTGAAATTTAAATTTTTGGGGGCATTTTTTTTTTGCTGGTGACAGTGCAGCTTTAAACGTTAAAAAAACAGGACCCTATTTCCAAAAAAATGTTTGTTATGTTTTTTTTATTTGTCTAACAGACATTCTTGGTTTTTTTCTTTCACAATAATTGACCCAAAAGTGGGCTTTCCCAAGGGTCCCCCAGATGCTTTTTTTGAATTTTTATTTGGGGGGCATTTATTTGCCTGTGACATTGCAGCTGTATAACTACAGTCCCCTATTCCTAAAAAATTTTGTTTTTTATCCAGAACAGGACCCATTTTGGTTCCTTCAACAATTGGGTCCCCCCAAGGAGGTGGCTCCCAAGGGTGGATGGTGCCTGTCTCCCCCAAAAAAACAGAAAAAAGTTTAAAAAGGACACTGTTTAAATGGGACCCCACATAATTTTGAAAATGTTCTAGTTTTTTTTTTTTTTTTTTTTTTTTTTTTTTTTTTTTTATGGGCCAATATCTTTTTAACAAAGCTTTTTAGAATCAATCCCCCCTGTTTTAATGGAAGACAAACCCATTTTAAATAACAATTAAAAAAAAAGGAGGAAAACAAAAGACCACATGGGTTGGAATTTCCAATACCTAATTTTAAAAAATGTTGTTTTTTCTAGAATTAAAGATACTAAAAAAAACTTGGCATGTTACAAAAATAGCCATTGGTTTACAAAAAAATTCCCCTCCTGGAAAATTGTACCAAGGGAAGGTGGTAACATGAAAAACTTTTGACCCAGAATGGTAGGTTTTTATTCCAGAGAAACATGGGCTTAAAAAAAAAAATGGAGGCAACAGAACCAAAGAGACAAAGAAAAACAGAGACCATTTCCTCCCAAGCACGTTGAAGTTACAACTGAGAAAAAAAGAATTTCCCCCCAAAGATAAAAGGGCAAAAAAACTTGGGTGTGAACACGAGGGCTTAAACCACCCCAGTATGTTCCCCAAGGTGAAGCTCCAATTTGGGGTCCCCCCCAAAACCTTCATACGAGGGTGCCCCCAAGGCCGCTAAACCCAGGGGTAATTTACTTTTAACATAGGAGCCCCCTTTGTTGGGGAAGTGTTTTCCTCAACTCTTCCCGCTTCCCGCCAACTCCTTGGCTTCAAGCCTCCGACCAGTGTTTTTATTTTTTTTTTTTTCCCCCCGTTGGCTGTGCGTCCCCAAACATTTTTTAACCTGCCGTGGTTTAATAAGAATGACGGACGCCAGCCCCTGTTCTTTTCAACCGCACCCACTTGTAACTCAGTCCCCTGGGGGTTTCCCCATGCCTTTGGCCCAGAAAACAGGTAAATAAGTCCCCCCAATGTCCAGTTGGAAACCAAAAAATGGTGTTTAGAAAGAACCCTCCCTTTTTTTTCCGGGCACTTTTTGTTTAAAATTGTGGGGGGGGTCAAAATGCAGGTTTTTATTTTTGGGGCTCATGCCCTTTGGTGGGCCCCAGGAAACCAGGGTAATAGTCCCCAATGTCCCCAGTGAAACTTAAAAAATGGTGGGGTATTTTTTGGATAAGACTTCCCCTTTATTTTCCTGTCACCTTTTTTTTAAAAAATGTGCGGGGGGCTATGCCAGGGTTTGGGCGCAGGCCTGTGTCCCCAGGAAAACAGGTTAGAGTTTTCCAATGTCCACGGTTTTTTTTTTTCAACTAAAAATTGGTGGTTGAAAGTAACTCCCCTTTTTTTTTCCCGGCACTTTTTAAAGTTGGGGGTTCATGCAAAGGTTATTTTGGGGCTCCAAAGGCCCTATGTGGCCCCCCTGACAGGTATAAGACCAAATTGTTCCCCCAGTGGAAAACTAAAATGGTTTGGTTTTTGAAAGACTCCCCTTTTTTATCCGGTCACATTTTTTTTTTTAAATTTGGGTGGTCATGCAGGATTTTGGGGCCACATGCTGTTGGCACCCCAGGAAAAACAGTATATCCCCCCCAATTGTTTCCCCAGTGGGAAAACCCTAAAAAATGGTGGGTTGAAAGACTCCCTTTTTTCGGGCACTGTTTTTTTTTTAAATGTGGGGGTGCATGCCGATTTTGGGGGCTCATGCTGTGGGGCCCAGGAAACCAATGTTATAGTCCCCCCCCTAAATGTCCCCATTGAAACCTAAAAATGTGTTTTTGAAGGACCCTTTTTTTTTTCCGTCCCAATTTTTTTTAAATGTGGGGGGTCCCCCCATGGCCAGGTTTGGTGCCCATCCCCAATGCTGTTGGGGGCCCCCAGGAACAAGGGTTTTATAGTCCAATGTCCCAAGTGAAACTAAAAAAATGTGGGTTTTGAAAAAGAACCCCTCCCCCCCCTTAGGTTTTTTTTTCGGCCAACTTTTAATAGGTGGGTCCCCAATGCCAAGGTTTTTTGGGGGCTCCATGCTGGCGTGCCAGGTCAAGGAAAAAAGATATTTCCAATTGTCCAGTTTCCAAGTAACAATGGGGTAAATGTTTTCAAAATTTCAAATACTGCCCTTCTGGCAACCCTTTTTTTAAAAATTTTTGTGGGTCCCCCATGCAAGGTTTTTTAAGGGTGCCCAGGCTGTTGGTACAAGAACAGGGGATAGTAAAATTGGGTCCCCCCCTTGTTGACCTGTTTTTTGTGTTTTTTTCTGTGAGCCTTTTTTTTTTATAACCTTAAGTTGTGTATTGCCCTTAAGATGTAGCTCGGTAAAATCCCGCATTTTTGACTGTAGTGGATGTTTAAATTTATTTAAGCTTCTTCCAGCGCCTTTGTTTTGGTATACGAATGAAAAAGGTTGGTTTGTTGCTCTTCCCATAGACTTTAATGTAAATCCGCGCATATCCGATTGCTCCACTTATCGAAAAAACCTTATCGAGTAGCGGCCCGACTAATACGATCTATCGAGTCGATCCTCGATAGCCAATCCTAAATCGCATTCAACACCTTACGCTCCCCATCCTGTCCCTTCCTGCTAAGTCCCTCCGAATCCTACCCCAAAGTTGGCCCCCCATTGATTTCTGTTTTCCAAGTTAGTTTTATACCAAAATGACCTTTTCAAAGGCTTCCCTTTCCATAAACCTCCTCCTCTCCCATAATATCCTTCCCCCCTGCCTTTAAATTTCTTCCATTTGTAACCTCTTCCCCTCAAGTAAAGCTCCCGCTCCTCCACAGGACCATTCTTTTTCCTTCTCCATTTGCCACTCCTCTTGTCCTATTCCCCCCCACTAAACCGTCACAAAAAAAAGACTTATTTTTTTTCCAAATGTGGCTTCCCCCATCCCACTCCTGGGAAAAACTCATTACCCCACAACAATCAACTTTTGTTTTTTTTTGTTTTTTCCCACTTTCACAGCCTCCGAAAAAGCCACAACATGAAAAAATTCCAATCTTCTTCACCTTCATGAACCTGCCCTTTAGTAACCCCCTAACCATAAACCCCTTGGGCTGTCCCCCCCGCGTTTCACCACGCGCAACAAAACATTGATCCCTGTGCCTCTCACCCCTCTTTGTAGAAACATTAAAGCCCCCATTTTTTGTCCCCCGGGCAATGGTCCCCATCTTTCTTTCCCCCTCCTGTACCATTATTGTTCAAGTACATTCATTGTTTTCCATGGTAAACCTTTTGTTTTTTTGAAACTTTAATGTCCCCAAAATGTAGAATGTTTAAACCCCCCCGAAACTACATCAACCCCTGAAAATTCAAATGGCGGTTTTATTTGCAATAAAAATTTAAATAAAAATAGGAAGTTTGTTTTAAAAATGAATAAAGCAAGTAAATGCCAGTATAGTTTACATGCTCCCCCCCACTTAGTGTGGGGGTGTGGCGAACCATTGTCAAACCCACAATTTTTATGTTTTATCTTAACACAAACATGGGCGTCGCTAAGGCCTTTTTTTTTTTTAATTCGGGGCTTACCGTCCCCGACTTAAAAAACACCCCATTGCCCCCCGATGTTCCCCCCTCCCCCGGGCTCCAGGCCCCCCCCTCTGCTCCTGCCCCTGGAAGGCAACCGACGGCCCACTTCCTTCCAGCCTTCATGTGCGTTCCCCGCCGCCTGGAAACCCCCCACAAACACAGCAGTGAGGGGCTTTTGTCTGCCGGGGCCCAGAGGAGCTGAGCCCCCCCGGCTCCCTCCCCGCAAACAGTCGACCCCCCGCCGGTCCCCCCCTTAACACCGCGAGTCCCCCCCTCACAAGCGCTTAAGGGAAAACCCGCCCGCGGCCCGTGGGGCTCCCTCATCCGTCAGCGTCCGCGATGACAAATCCACTTCCCAACGCGACCGCTGCCCTTGTTTCTCGGCCGCAACCAGCGCCGTCCTATAGGCCCGGGCCCCGCCCCCGACAGGGGGAGCGCTGCCCCGTGAGGATCGCGGGGCTGGAGAGAAAGACAAAGAGCCGCGCTCGCCGGGGATGCTAAGGTTGGTAGTATTTAAATTGTTTTGTTAATTTTTTTTTTATACGTTTTTTAAACCTTTGCCTCAATGCCCCCTTAATAGTAGCGCCCCTGGGGTGGGCCCCCCGTATTCCATGGCCTTTTGGGCCCCACCCCTATAAAGCCCGTCCCTGTTCCCCCCATAAAACCTGCCCCCCCCTGTTGCCCCTGTAAAATAATGGGCCCTGGCCCCTGGTGGCCCCCCCATAAATCCCCTGCCCCCCCTTGGGGGGACCCCCATCCAAAGTGCTGGCCCTGTTATCCCCCATAAATCCAACTGCCCCCCCCTGGTTGGGGCCCCCCTTATATAACTGCCCCCTGGTGGCCCCACTAAAAATGCCTGCCCCCCTGGCCAGTGGGCCCCCCAGTTAATGCTGCTGGTTGGCCCCCCCCCTTTTTTTTAAATACCCCTGGCCCTGTGGCCCCCCCATAATATCCACCCTGCCCTGTGGCCCCCATAAATGCCCTGCCTGTGGGGCCCCCCAAATACAAATCCCCCCTGCCTGTGGTGGCCCCCCCCCATAAATCCCCTCTCCTGTTTGGCCCCCTATAAAAAACCTGCCTGGGGTGCCCCCCCAAATAAACCTTGCCCCCTGTGGCCCCCATATACTGCCTCATTTGGCCCCCATATTACCTGCCCCTCAAATGCCCCCCTTAAAAAAACCTGCTTTTTGGTGGCCCCCCATAAATACTTTGCCCCACCCCTCAGTTTGGGCCCCCAAATAAACTACTGCCTCAATGGACCCCTAATAATACCTGCCTGTGGCCCCATAATAAACTTGGCCCTGTGTCCCCCCCCCTATTAAATTTTACCCCCCCTGCCCCCTTTTGGCCCCATAAAACCTAACCAGTTGGCTCCCCTATAAACTGCCCTTCAAGTGGGGGCCCCCATATACAGCCCCACCCTGTGGGGCCCCCCAATAATACTGCCCCCCCTCCAAGAACCCCCTAATAATACCTGGCCCTGTTGGCCCCTAATTAACCTGCCCGTTTGCCCCCCCCCCCCAATAAAACCGGCCTGTTGGGCCCCTATTAATAGCCTTGGGCTCAGTGGCCCCGCTATAAACCTGCCTCAAGTAGGCTTCTTATATACCCTGCCCCACCCTACAGTGGGGCTCCCTATATTCCTCCCCCACAGTGCCCCGGGCCCCATATACTGGCCTCCTAGGGCCCCCATTATTAACCTGCCCTGGGTGCCCCCCCAAAATATGAAAACCCTGCCTGTGCCCCCCCCATTATACCCCTGCCCCCTGTGGCCCCCCATATACCTGCCCTTGGTTGGCCCCCCGATATAACTTCTTTTCAGTGGCCCCCTAATAATAAACCTTAGAACTGAGGGGACGTGACTTATACATAAAATTAAGGGCTATTTTTGCCTGGAAATGTGAATGGATTTTCTAAGAATATTTTGTGTCCTAAATCCTAAAGGAGGACGAGTATATTGGCCGGAGCAATTCCATCGTGATGGTGTGAACCGGATTTTGGAGAAAGAAAAGGGAAAAAAAGTTGAAACGAACCCGGCTGATTCGAAAAGATAACTGTCTTCCCGGTGAGTTTTTTTTTTAACAAAAAAATTGGTAACCCAGCAGGGTAATTCCGACTTTATAAAAGTTCCCCTGCAGAAGTCTAACATACAAACTAATAATTTTACACACTAATATGGGGGGCCCCCCCATGTTCAGAGGCGTGGAAAAAATGTGTTAAATCAGAGCCTGTGTTAACAGCCCTTTTTGGTAGTACCCCCCAACATGTGGGGGATCCGCTTTAATTCAGATCCCCCCAGTGTCCCCACCTGTGCCAAAGGAATTATTTGAATCCTTAAGTAAAAGTAATTCGTTGTTTTGTTTTGGGGTCTTAGGTTTTTTTTGTAGGAGTGTTTTATAATTTTATTTTAAGCCAACATCACTTGTTTACCCTGGTAAGAATTTTGCTCCCCAAGTAATCGGGTGGGGATTTGAAATTTGGTGGGGGGAACCTTTTTTTTAGGGGTAAGTGTCCATAGTGAATTGTGAAAGAAAGTTTCTTGAAAAAGTAAAAATTGTCCATGGGTGATTTGTTTTTTACTGGTAAACATTGGGACTGGCTTGAAATGCGATGGAACGGGAAATCCTGGTGGGGGTGGGAATTGTTTGTCAAAAAATAGTGACAGGGAAACAGAAGAGGTTGTTTTTTCCTCTTGTAAAAAAACATCCGCAGTTTATTTTCCAACAATGATGCCCCGGAAAAACCAACAAAGGGCCCGAGCCCCCCATATTTATTTTTTTGAGGAAAACCCCTAGCCAACAGGCCCCTGCTTTTACAAATTTTGGTTTTTTAATTGTGCAAAGAAGATTTTCTGTGGAATCTTAAAATCAAGAAAATAACATTGTTTGTCCCTGAATGCCTTTAATATAAATAATAAAAAGTGTATTTTGTTCCCCCCCCCCCAGGAATTTTTTTTAAACCATTGCTTTTACTTTTTCCTTCCCAGAAAATCCCTCCTATACCTACAAAATGGGGCTTTGGAACTGCAAATGCTATACAAAATCTTGGAAAGACATGGCAAATGGTTTTTTTTTGTTTTTGGAAGAATACCGAAAATATACCCCTCTTTTTTTAGAAATTTAAACCAGAGAAAAAGGATCTTGGACCCCCTGGTTGTATTTAGATTTTTATAGTCAACTGCTTTTATAAAAAAAAAACCTCTGGCCCCATGATTCCTGCCCACCCTAGCATGTTTTTTTATTTATTAGAGCAAGAGGCACGAAGCAGATTAAATTGTAAAACTAAGCGTTGGGAGAAAGATTTCAATAGAAATCCTTACATTTTTGTTAAATTCATTTAAATCGCTTGCTTATTTCTTGGGTTAGAAGGAGTCCCAGTGGGGGCAAGTGAATAGCTATATGGCCCAAACTCATACTTGTGTTGAAAAGGCATTTTCAAACCACTGCTACGTTCCATCACTGAACTCCCCCTAACCCCAAGAATTAAGCAGGGATTTATAAATGAAAATAAAAAAATTTCAAAGGTTCTACTTAAACCCTTTTTTCCCCAAGAACAATTATAATTCCAATCCCTGCTCCGTGCCTCCGCTCTTATAATATGCTTGCCCAAACAGATTCCAATAGCAAAGTTTTTTTTTTCCAGTGTGGAACCTAATTTATTTTCTCTTTTAAAAAAGAAAAAAAATAAAGCAGAAAACATATTGTATTTTTAAAGGTAATTATTTCATGTTTTTTTTCCCCGTCCGGTTGTTAAAACCTACAAAAAAAATTAAAAAAAATAAGTTATCTTGGGTGGGTAACACTTAAGCTAAACAACAATCCCTCCCCCCCCTCCCTTTTACAAAAATAAGGAAAGGTTAGACCAATAGGCTGCTAAATTTAATGCCCCTTGAAACCTAGCCCACTGTCATTAAGTTATTTTTTTAAGGCCCTCCCAAAGCAGAATTTGAAAAGGATCTTGGGGACTCACCTTCCCCCATTAACCCCAAAATTACCCCTTAAATCCCCTTAAACGACCCTGGGACGGTATTGAAAGTTAAAACGTCCCCCAGGGGGTGGCCCTAAAGGGGGGCTTTTTGTAAGCAATTGTTTTTGGGCAAATAATAAAAAAAAAAAAAAATTTTAAATAAAAAAAGTTACACATATTTTTTTGTATCAACCCCTGCGTCCCAAAAAAAAGGCTGGCCTCTATTAAAATATTAACAGAGAAATTAGTTTTTTTTAAAAAAAAAAAAAATAAGTATTAATTGTGAATTTTTATTTTTGGGAAAATACAAAAAATTTCACTGGAGAACAACTAAGCCTAAACAAATCCCAAACCTCCCTAAAAAATTATTAACTTGTTTTATAATAATTTATCCATTAAAAAACTGCCCAAAAAAATAATGCCAAAAGTACTGTAACTTACCAAATTCCAAAAATTGTTTTTTCCCCCCCCCTCCCAAACACTTTCCCTAACCAACCAAATACCGACACCCTTAACAAAAAAGACAATAAAGTCCCTTCCTCCGTGCAAGGGACCGGCCCCGTAAGCCCTTTGGATGGCTTCACCCCTAAATTTTTAAAACCTCCTTATAAATATCCCCTATCCCGATCTCCAAAGAATTTGAAACAAATAAGTTCTTCCCCCCTTTTACCACAACCCTAATTTACAATAACCGTTATTAAAGATAGTTAAAAATTTTTCCCCCTTCCCATCCAAGGAAACAATACAAAGCAAAGATAAAGACTTTGGTTGTCTTTTTATTACAAGTGCAAAATATTTTATTTACATTTTTTTTTCCCCCTATACCAAACCCTTATTGGCGCCCCCCTCCGGTCCAAACAACGCTTTATTTCGCCCGCGGATTTTTGGCCGACGGGATTGGACGATCCCCCGGACAAATCCCTTTTGGGCAAAAATTCATTTTCCCCCTCCCCCCAAATAAAGTTCCAAACAGCCTAGATTTTGGTTTTTTTTTCTATTGAATTTTTTTTTTCAAAAATAGAAAATACCTCCGTCCCCGTTCACAAGACCGCGTATTTTTTATCCCCCCGATTTTTCCGGAAATTTTGCCCCCGCCATGCGGATGGACGACGGCAAATCCCCCCGGAACGAAAAACAATTCACATGTACAATTTTTTTTTACCGAACGGATTTTTTTCACCACCTTCAAATATGGAGGATTGGTGAATCCGTCCCCGGGAAAATCAATGTAACAAATACGTGCCCCCACATAAAAAAAAACCTTGAGTGACACTTTATGGCCCCAAACTTTAAAAATTTTCAACCTGATTTTTTTTCAGAACGGTATATAACGATTCGGCAAATTCCCGTGTAATACGTTTTTTTCTGAAAAATCACCCCGATGAAACGAGGCCTTTTTAAAGATTAACACTATTAGGGGAAAACATAAGAAATAGGAAACAAACCCTTATCGAGGGAAACTATTTATTCTTTAGTTGGAAATTGAACCTAACCAAAACACCCGTCTTTTTAAATTTGCGGGGTTGAGGGTACTTTTTAAGCGCCACCCGCCAAGTTTTTTAAACGGGGTGAAAACATAACCCTAACTGAATCATTTTTTTTTTTTAGATGTAAAATCCCATGTTAATAAACCCTAATAATAACTTTAACATGCCCCCCAAGGCCAGGATTTTTTTAACAAAAAAAGGTGCCCCTGCGCTTTTGCCCCAGTAATCTTTTCCCCTAAATACATTTAACCAACTTTTTTTTTGATAAAATATAATTTTGTTTACGAACTATAAACAGACAAAAAAACACAAAAATATTAATTCTGTTGTTCCGACAATTAGAATAGAGAACTAGAAATAACAAAACTGTTTTTTTTTTTTTTAAACCATACATCAATGGCATAAACTCCAGGTTCCCTCTTGGTCCCCCCACCTTCGTTTTGTTTTCACGCCAACACCCTTTTTTACAAAATTGTACGTTTCCCCCCTCTAACCAATCCCCCTTCCCCCCCTTGTCGTACAACAAAACAAGTTTGTTTTAAGCCTGCAAATACCTAGAAATAATTTGCTGGCATGGCCCCCCTTCAGAAATTGTAAAAAAAATACCTAAGGTTCAACCTGAATTGTTGTAAAATGTAGGGAATTATTATTATTCCCCTTTTAACTAAACTGCCAAATATTTTAAGTTTTTACAGTGGGTTATCATGGGAGTAAGGATGAAAAATCCTGATGGCCAACATTCGCCCAATTAATCCCTTTTTTTAACCCCCTTTTTCCCCTGAACCTGAAAGGGAGGTTCCCATAAATAGAATAATGGCTTCTTAATTTTTTTTGTTGTTTGTTTTTTTCTCTCACCTTTCTGAAAAAGCTTAGAACCTTTTATTTTAAATTTTTTTTCCCAACCTACAAATAAGACATTTGAGGGCCTTTTTTTTAAATTTGGGTGACAAGATGTTTATATTTCTAATGTGGGTAAATTCCCATATTTAAACCAATGAAAGTTTAATAAACTGGAAACCCAAAAAAATTCCCAAGTATGGTCCAAAATTTGTGAACAAAAAAGTAAAAATTTATGCCACTTCCCCTTGCGGGGAAGTTTTGGTTTTTTTTTACGGTGGTTCAATTTTCCCTTCGGTTAAAAAAATATGGTTGGTTTATTTTTAATTTTCGTAAACAGATTTGTGTGGATAATTTGCATCCCCGCCAATACCAAACCATGTAACATTTTTTCCAATCAAGTTTTTTATGGTATCAGTAAAAAAAAAAAATCCAAATAGTTTTTTTTTCAATGTTTTTTAAATTTATGCCGTTAAAGCACCCTTTTTTGTTGGTGCGACCATTAAAACTGTTTTTTTTTTGTACTAACCACCTAAGATGGACATCAGTCCAAGGCCAATTGTTTTTTTTGGCGGGCTTGAAATGTGTTTAACTTTTTTTTATTTGCTAAAGCAATTTTTATGAAATTATAATGCACCACAATACCGAAATAAGGTTTGTAAACAATTTTATTAATTTTTTATTTTGTAAAACTGGTTTGAAAAGGGAGGTGGTAAAATTTTTTTGGAACTTTTTTTTAAATCCCCATTTTTTTTTAATTTTTTGTTAAACTTTAACAACTTTTTTTGTTAGTTTTTTTGTTTTTTTTTTTTTTCCTTTTGAGTCCCCCCTCTAGGGGAAGAACCGCTTCCACCACTAAGTTGTGGCGCCGATCAATTTAAATACAGCCCAGAAAAATCCGCATTGCATATACAATGCAATTAGGGTGGTAACAGAAGAATTGCGGGTTATTTTTCCCAACCTCCCTTGGGCCCCCCCTGGCGTCCCCGGAAAAAGTGGGAAAAAATGTCCAAACACAAGGGCGGCCTGGATGGAAATAAGGCCTTCACAATGGAACAGGGACTCAGAACTTTTACCCCCACTGGCTGATTGTCCCCCCCTATAGTAGTGAGGAACTGTTTGGGGGCCAACGGGCACCGTTTTTGTTAATTTCTCATTGGATTTTTAAGACAGTGGGGGGGGCGGGGCATTTTTTATCCGTGGCCCCCCCCTGCCTTGTAAAAAAAACCTCCCTGGTTTGTTTTTTTGGCCCCCTGTCAAGTAAGCCCCCCGCTTAACACTCGGCCGGGCATGTGTAACGGGATTGCGTCAAAGAAAGTAACTTTAATCAAGCATCCAGGAAAACGTCATCCATAACCGTCCGTATGTACGCAGTAGGAAGTTTATAAGAGTTGTTTTTTTTTTTTTTTCCACCGTAAAGATATAGCTATTTTTTAAAACCAAAAAAAGGAATACCCCCATTTTTGAAAATGAAGAACCCTTTTTTTTTTTTCCCTAAATTCCCATTGTCCCAATTGGAATTATTTTTTTTACTTAACTCAAATGGGTTTTAACAGTGGGTTATTTTTTTTTTTTTTTTTTTTCTAAATGTTTTACTCTGAAGTGGCACAACAAGGGTTTCCCCCCTATTAGTTTATTATCGCCCATACCAGATGGGGGACCATCTGTTCCCCCCCCATCAAGATTATCCCCTTTTTGACAGCAATGAGGTGATGTTCACCCGCCCCAACTGGGATGGACTTGATAGTCCAACAGCAAACCCTAAATTTAATCGAAGGAAATTTAAGTTTTTAATCACTAAAAGAAAGGTTACAAGTGCCACGTGGAGGGTAGTGGAATAAGTACAAAATGCCTTTTTTATCCTGTAAATCCTTGTTATTTTTAGAGGAATCACAATCCTCCAATGCACTGTTTTTGAGAGTCATGGGCGTTTTCAATAGAAAGCTGAATAAGCTAAATCCACTGACCGTGCAAAACCACCCTCCACAACCGCTGAAATTGAAGGTTTCCAGAGGTAAGTATGGCAAAAAACCTTGTTTTTTAAAACCCTCAGTGAAAACAGCTGAGGTGATAAAACCCCTTTTTTAAAAAATTCGGCACGCAAGAAAAGACTGCTTATGTTTGAACTGCAAATTTTTTTTTTTTTTTGGGCCAACCAGGAAAGCAAAAATAGATTTCCTGAGTCCCCTCAACAATCCCATTTATAAACCTTTTTAATTAATTTTTCTAGCAATTTTTATTGTTTTTTTATTTCGTGAAATCCAACTTTTTTTTAGAGTTTAGTCCCGAGAAAGCAAATGACCCTGGCCTTCACAATAGGCCCCCCCTTTTTTTTAAATAATAGTTGTCCCCCCTCCTTCTTGTGTGGACTTTTAAGAGACCCCCAACTAAAAAGGTCAAAACAGATTTTTTAAGCACAAAACCCACCTTTTATGTGGCCCCACGAAAGGTAAGAACAAGCAAAAAGAAGCTTGCACGTAGTTTACGCTTACGTTTTTTAACAAGGATTTAATTGCCCTTTTGAAAGGGCAACCATAATGCCTAGCCACAGGTTTGAATTAAGAAACATAAGCCCTCCCTCCGATTTCCTTTTTTCCTCCAGAAAGAATTTAAAAGTCTGGTTTATCATCATAAAAACTTTTTGTCCCGGCTTGAAGGTGAAAAGTCACAGCCAACAAGCTTGGGTCCATGCTTCCCCTGGGGGGCTATTTGTGGTCAAAATACCTACCGCATGCAATCCCTGTTTGGGGCCCTACTGGACTCCCCTTCCATTTGTCACCTCGCCTCCTCAAGCCACGGTCCCCCCCCCCCTCCCAAACCGCTTCTTTCCCACATAAACCCAAGTTCAGCCACCCTGAAAAGCTGGAAAGATAATTCCTTTTTGTAAAAGAAGGATTTCCTTTTGGATAAAAAGGTCTATCCAAGGGGGTGAAACGGTAAACACCTTTTCCCCTAGTTTATTTGAATGGAAGGGTTTTTTTTTTTTTAGGCTAAGTGAAAGATCCATGGGAAAGCCTGAGGACAATATGAAATGCTTTTTTTCATAGATTTTTTTTAGACCATAATTTCCCGCCTCTGAAGAAGGGGAAGGCTTTAAGGAGGGTAACTGGTCCAATGTAACACTGCCCCGCCACAGCCGCGAGTTTCTGCCGCTTTGTGCTCTGCCCCTCTTGGTTACTCCCCCGCAACAAATCCCACCTCTCCTGGCTCACTCCCCTTCCTCCTGTCCCCCCCCCCCCCCCCCCCCCCCCCCCCTGGGTGATTAACCCCCCGTTACCGACATTTAATGCAACCCAACGTCAAGTGTCATGTGTAGGGGGTTTCCCCCGCAAATTTGAACGTATGGTTATTGAAACTCCATTAACCGAAATAAAATCTTGCGACAAGCCAAAATAATATGAAGCTTGCAAGGCCAAAAAAGGAAGATGAAGCCCTCCTGTCACCTGCCGAGCGGCTGCAAGTACAAAAACGGCGCTCTGCGGTCCCGTTTATTAAACCCTATTCCACCAAACCCGAACATCCCCTAGGACCCTCTGCTTTCTGAAAAAGCCAATTTTCGGTATGTTCCACCACCCATTGCCCCACAATTGGCTATTGGTGGGCAATGTGGAAATTTTTGGACAAAGTCACCAATGGCGACCCTAGTAACACAGCGCTATAATTGCCCCTGTTTGGTGGCAGTCCCCCCCCCCCCCCTTTTCCCTTTTTTGTATTACCGGATTTGTTGGACCTATCGCTTCCATAACCAATTACCCGTCCTTGGAAGAAAAAAAAGTGGAAAAAAGTTTGGTAAAAAAAGTTTTTTTTAAAAAGTATAAACAACGTAAAAACACAAATATATAAGAAATAAAAAAAAAAACACGTTAACACCGCCCATTTCCCCCCTATACAAAACCGCAAAATTTTTAGGCCCCCCCAAAAAAAAAATCAAAAAAAAAATAAAATAAATGTTAACCCGTTATTTGGTTAAAAAATTGCCGCATTCGTTAACGAACCCACCCTATGTAAAAATGTCCCAACGTTTTTTGTTTTTAATATAAACCCCTTAACGCAGCCCACCAAACAAAAAAAAGCATTCCCCCCCCCAAAAAAATTGGGGGGGTTTTCGGTTTTCATCCCCAAAATAAAACAAAGAAAAAAATAAAAAAAAAGTGGGTCAAAAAATCCCCTATAAAACCCCCAAAAATGGGTTTCCCCCCCAAATTTTAAAAAACAAATATAAAAATGGAAACCCGGGGGATCCCCCCCAATAAAAAATCCCCGACCAAAACCCGAGTAAAAAACCCCCAAATTTGTTCTTTAAATTCAAAGGTGATGCGCTGTTTTTTAAAAAAAAAAAAATTTTTTCCCCCTTTTAATTTTAAATTTGGGAAAATAATTTTTTCCCCCCTTTAACCCCCCCCCTTCCCCCCCGCCCTTTCCATCCTAAAAAAAAAAAATAAAAAAATTTTTTTGAAATCCCCGGAAAATTATTTGGGAATTTCCCCCCAAAAATTTTGGTTTTTTTTTTTTTTTTTTTGAAACATTTTTTTTTTTTTTTTTTTTTTTGTTTTTTATTGTGGGGGAAAAAAAACCCTTAAAAAAATTACCCAAAAAAAAAAAAACAAAAAATTTGGGTTTGCCCCATAAAAACAAAATCGGCCAGGGTTTTAGGGAAAAAAAAAAAGGAAAAAATCCCCTTTTATAACCCCCAAACGGTGGGAAAAACCGCTTTAAAAAAAAAAAAAAATAAAAAAAAACATTAAACCCGGTTTTTTTTGTTTAAAAAAAGTTTTTTCCCCCAAAACCCCTTTTTAAAAAAAAACCCCCAAAATAAAAAAGTGATTTTAAAAAATTTTTTCCCCCCCCAAAAGCCCAAAACCCCAAAAAAGGGAACCCAAAAAAAAAAACCCCTCAAAAAACCTCCCCCCAAAAAAAACCCCAAACCCCCAAAAAATAAGCCCCCCCGTAAATACCAAAAAAAAAAAAAAAAAAAAGGTTTTTTTTATGGCCCTTTTCCCCGAAAAAAGGAAAAACAAAAAAAACCGGCCCCAATTTTTTTTTTTTTAAAAATCAATTTTTTTATTTGTTTTTTAAAAGAGTTAAAAAAACATAAAAAAAAACCCCAAATTTAAAAAAAAGGGTTTATATCCAAAATTTCAAATTGGGAAAACCGACCCCCCCCTTTTAAATTTATCCCCCCCCCCCCATTTACCGTTTCGGGCCCAATATGTAAAAAAAAGAAGCCCAAAAAAACAGTGGGGGAAAATGCGGGCCCCCTTTCCCCCCCCCCCCCATTTTTCATGGCCCCCCAACCCCCAAACAAAAAACCGAGCATATTTTTGTCCCCTTGCCCCTTAAATGGCCCCCCCCAAGGTGAAAAACAACATGATGTTTTTTTGGAGAAAACCAAACCCCCACAGCAGTCACTGGGCGCTTTCATGGGGGCATCTTTTTTTTTAACCTTAATTTTTTCCCTGCCCCCCCCTCTCCCCCGGGATCTAAAAAACCCAAGTACAACTAAGATAAATGCGGCAAATAAACAGTAAATATACGGCAAGTGACAGAAAGGAAATGGGGCCCCAACTCTGGGGAAAGTCCCCCTTTTTTTAAAAATAGACAGATGAATTTTTTGCGTGTAGAAACCCCCCGGCAAGTCCCCCCCCCCCCCCCTTTTACCCGTACCCCGGGAGTAGCGTTAAAATCCTATATGGGGGGAAAAAGGGGAAGGGTTTTCCCCCCACGCCCCCCAAAACCCCCACAGAACCCCCCCAAGGCCCCCGGGCCCCCCGAAAATGGTTTTCCCCCCCCCTGCAACATAACCCCCCCCTACTACCCCCTAAAAGCAGATAATGCACTTGGGTTCATGTTATACTGGGGAACCCTGGGGCCCCCACAGGGAGGTGAATTCTTGGCCCCCCACTAATGGGGGTTTTTTACCCCCCCAGAGTCCCCAAATGGGGGGTTTTTTTATTCCCCTATGAAAACCCATCAGCCCGGGGTTTTTTATTCTTAGGCCCCCCCCCTTACAGCTACGTAATTTAAAAAGCCCAAAAAAAACTTTGAACCCTTGCTTTTTCCCCCCTTCCTGACCTTTTCCTTATCCCCGACCCTTTCCCCCCCCCCTAAAAAAGCACCCAAATTTCTTTTCTATGGCCCCGGGCCCCATATGGACTTTTTTTTAGACAAAAGGAACCCCTCTATCCTAGAGTCTACTTAAACACCTACTCAGCTTATTTAAGCTTACAGTGGAATTTACACGGTTCAAAAATTTGCCACGGTTTTTTCAGGCCCAGCAGATAGGGGGAAGGCCCAATATGGCAGCATTTCGAACCACATATCAGGGAAATGAGTATTCCCCCAATCTTCAGACTGCAATTTTTTTTATCTAAGAATTTGTTTGGAAATCCAGTAAAAAACCCGGCATGAGTGTTAATGGTTGGATCAGGGCCTTTCCAATATTATTATATCATTATTTTTTTAGTCTTTCATAATTTGGGTTTGATGTAATACATGTTTGTAAATTTTTTTTTAGCAAAACACATATTCCTAAAATAAATGGTTTTTAACCCTCTTTTCATCATTTTTATCACTGACAAAATTTTCCTGTTCTGGAATTAGAATTGGCAAACCACTCAATATGTAAAATAAGCATTTTGCCTTTTTTTTTTTTTACCAGTTTGATAAAGCCCAAAGGACACATTTTGTATGTGGATGGGTGTGGACAAGGATTAAAGTGTGTTGGGAATAAATCTCCTCCTGGTTGTACAATTGTGTTGAGCCAAAATGATGACAGTTTATAATGCCAACATGCTGCTCATATTATTTTAAGGCAAAGCTAATTATCAAAGTGAGCAGATGCGTTAAAAAGCATTTTTTTGGGAAAATCTGTTTAAAAAACACCCAACATATCCCTGAAAAACAAACATTCAATGTTTGGACTATACCCATCCCTTTTGTTTTTATAGCCCGTTAGGTTCCCTCACGTGAGTAATTGGGGACCCCCCCGGTTTTTAAATTTACATTTTGTGGCTGGTTATTTCACTTATACCCCAAAGGTCCTAATGGACACAGCCTAATATCCAAAGTAATGGCTGTGGTGTTAAGCCA
>JAODAL010023244.1:0-63072 GCA_025379985.1 Phyllomedusa bahiana
CCCCTCCGGGGTTGGGAGAGAAGGATTTTGTGATCAGATGATGTAAGTGGGGTGAATGTGTTGTGCAGTTTTTGAGGGGTGTGGTGGGTGGGAAAAGAGCGCTCGTCCTCGGGGTCCTTGCCGCAGTCGCTCCCGTATTATGTTGTGATTTCGAGGGCGGTAAAACCCAGTATGCCCCACATCCAGCCGCAGTCCCCGATAGTGGAGCTGAAGACGAACCTCACGGCGTTCTGCATCCTGAACGAGACGTGCCTGGATGAGCTGAATTACCCCATCACCTCCAGGGAGTTGTTCTGGAAGATTGGGAACACGGTGATCCCGGAGAGCCAGTACTCGGCGGTCAATGGCACCGTCTCCAGCGTGACCTTCGAGCCCACCCTCTCGATGCACAACAGCGTCACCTGCTCCTTTAAGGCGTATGGACAGACCGAGGTCACCCTGCATGGCATATATTTCACCTTGGGCAGTAAGTGGATTCATTTTTTCTCTTGAGCAGAATTTGTAGGATATGTGTGGCCTCCCCCAGATTTTTGGGCTGTTCTGGTGTATAGAAGATGGGAGGAAGATGAGCGTTTCATTCGGTCTCGAGGGCCGCTTCTTCCCTGTGAGAACACCAGGCGGATATCCTATTGCCAAACGCTTGGACCCTTGTTGCTCATCAGGAGCTCAAAAATTCAGCTGCTTTTTATGGAACCCTTTTTTTTTTTTTTTTGCAAAACAGATATTTGCAATTCAGGATTTTGTCAACAATTTGATTTTTTTGCAAAAATAATTTTAAAAAATTCAAAATTTGCACTTGCTCAACTGTGCGTCTGTGCCTGATAATTTTGTCCCTGCCCCTGCTGCTCCCCACCCCTCCACTCCCCCGGGGACCCTGTTGTGGCACTATGTCCTGGTCCAAAGTGCAATATGCTGTAAAAAAGTTAACTTTTTCCCCCCAAAACCCAAACGCTTCATTCGTTCGACCGAGTTGAATTTGCTGTAAAACAATTCCCGAAAAAAAAGACAGTGCTTAATTCGGTTTTTTTTGGTGCATAGGGCTTATTTTCAGGGACGGGCTTCGTTTTTCCATGAAAAAAATAACTTAAAACCCCATGAATAAAAAGGAGACTAAAATACAAAAAAACTTTCTCAAATTTTTGCTTGTTAGGAAAAAACAAAACATTTCACCTGTAATTCATTTAAAAAAAAAAAAAAACGTTGCCCTTTTTTAAAACAACCTTTATGGATCCCTCTGTGAAGACAGTTTTGTCTTTAGCTGGGAGATCCCCTTGCGGGGGGGGGAGCCTGTAAGTCTATATCTTTTTCACCCCAGTAGCATTTCCTATAGATGTCTTGTGTGCTGGGGGGGGCGGCTGAAGAAAACAGGAAAAACCTTGTTGTGCTTCATGTGAGTGTATGTAGTGAGAGACCCCCGATCACCCTGTACAACAGCTATCCCCTCTTCCCCCTCCAGTTGCTTCTTCCACTCCCTTTCTGTAGGATCTCCTGATTAAAAAGGGGAAAGTAAAACCTGTCTCCTGTGATATGCGCTAAACCCTCTGGATTGTTAATGACTTTAATAGAAAATTATTTATTCTCCCAAAAGTGTGTGTTTTGTGTGGGGTGAGACTGACACTAGGTTTATTTTCAGGGGAGGCCTTATTTTTTTCTAAGCTTAAAAAAAATTGCATGGTCTTTTTTTCAGGGGGAAAAAAAAATTCTTTTTCCCATCCCTTTAAAATCAACTTGGGTTTTAAGGGGGCTTTTTTTAAGCTTTTTGGGGTTTTATTTACGTCTCCAGGAAATTCAAAGGCCCGAGGGTTATCACTTGAGTCCTTTCTGGCCTGAAGAGACGTCGGTCAGCCCGAATTAAATTTTTGCGCAAGTCATCAAAACATTGGGGTTAGGGTTTTTGGGTAACCGGGGACATTTGGCCCCTGCATTGTCATCTGTCGGACCTGCTTTCTGGTCCCATGGCCCTGTAGGTCATAAGTGATGATGTTCAGCCCCAGCTGAATTTTGTTTTAAGTTGCCCACGCTAATTTAGGCTTGTTGTTATTATTATATTTTTTTTTATTTTTTTTTTTACTAAGTGAAACCAGACTACTTATGGGCACAGCTGATTCGCCATTGGGCACAGATCCCCACCTCGCCTTCATTGTCTAAAGGCCATGTTACAGTTTTTTTGGGCGAGGTTTTTTAAAGTTTTTGGAAGTTCCCCCTCCCAAAACCTCCCTGAAACCCGCTTCTTAGAAGGGTTTTTAGGGTTTCTCGGGAGGTTTTTGGGTGGGCTTTGGTTTAGGTTTTCACCCTAGAAAAATAGCCGGACAAAAACCCCGCCTAAAACAGCTCAAGAATTGACACGACACTTTTTTTTCAGGTCCAAAGATCCGTAAAAACCTCGGTGTGAACTACAACGAGGTTTTACATAGCAATCAATGAAATGAACTGGGAGCGTTTTGGGCGAGGAAACGCTCCGAAAAACTCATCCAAAACCTCGTCCAAATAAGCCGTGTGAACAAGCCCCAAGGATTAGGAGGAGATGTGGATTTTGAGTGTTGGCCACATGTCTTCTCCAATACTGGGTGATATTTCCCGGCTCCCCCCCCCCACCGTTGCATGGGGCGGACCCTCTAGTACCCACGCGCTGGATGCACTAACACGTAAGGACCCCTCTGGCAGTTTTGGGTTGTAACGCACTTGTGATCTCCTCTACAGGTCTCCAAGAAAGGGGGAAAACCGACCTGGTTTTTTTAAACAAATACTCTGCCTGTCGTGGGGGCCCCGGAAGAGCACCATGTTGCCCCCTCGACACCCCCGAAAAAATACTGGTAAAGAGGCCCCTCGCTGCTGTGCATGGTTTATTAGGGCTTTACCCCCGGGTATGTCCATTTTATAATTTCCTATCCCGTCCCATGCAAAGGTGACCTAAACTCCAACCTCTTAGGGTCCGGAGGTAGAGTGCACCGAAGTGTAAGGATAGGGCCCCATAAACCGGAATTTTTACCGGAATCAGGACGGAAGTCCATAATAGAAAACCGCCTTTTTCACCCTATCAGGCTTTAAAAGGGGTACTCCCATCTACTTGTGCAACGCTAAAAACTTTTCTGAATTTTGCTTCATTTCAAGGATACAGCAGGTTCTCTCTCCTGCTTGGTTACAGATGGTTTCCCAGGTTACCGACCGTATTCTAGCTACCCAGCCCCCTCCTGCTGATAACTTAGCTGCAATAGCACAGAGGTGTTTGGTAACTTAGGAAACCATCTGTAACCAAGCAGGGTAAATTGATTTGGTGCAGAGTTTAAAGGGGTTGTCTCACTATAAGGATTGCTGCTTTTGATGTTAAAGATCTTGTAAAAACAAGTCACTTTGCAATATATGTCCATTAACAGTGTCCTACCTATTCCTAGATATCCCCTCTTGTATGGGCTGCATCAGCTCCTCAGGTCGCTATAGCTACAGACCTGTGTGATCTCTCCTGATAGGCTGCCAGCACTGGTTGCTATAGCTACAGACCTGTTTGATCTCTCCTGATAGGCTGCCAGCACTGGTTGCTATAGCTACAGACCTGGTTTACTGCAGCCTAGTGGAAGCCAGTAAACACGCCCCTGAATTCAAAATGACACCAGAAAAATAGGACTGAGGTAAGAGGAATCAATGTAGTGAGACAACCTCTTTAAGGGGCATTATCATCAATGATCTAAGACTATTATATGGAATTTTTTACATAATTTTTTTTAAAGTTCCCCTATGTCCAGTCCTCTCACTGACTTCCCTTCTGTGAGCTCTGATAGCACAGCAGTGAGAAGAATGTTCTTTTTCCAGGCTGGCTGTGGCCGGAGAAGTGGCAGTATTATCAGCAACAACCTGATCAGTGTGAAGAAACTCCTTCCCAGTATAGAAAAAGATTACTCTCTTTTCCTTTCATGCATTGCTAGTCATTGCCTAATGACCTAGTGATCTAGTCTAATCTTATCTATCCCTGTTGAGAGAACAATGGAGCAATAGTTTTCATTACCTACTATTTATAATGAGACCTTATAGAGATAAGCAGAAGCTGTGGTATACGCTGATTAGTCTGTCCGGCCGTTCAGAAATTTAATCTCACCGCTAGAGAAGGACAGTGTTTTAGTTTTCTGCCAAAATAGAATAAAAAATGCCAGAAATTCTAAACTAAATTTAGTTTTCTAGGAATATTGTTTGTAGCAAAAATACTGCTTCCTGATGGAGGTGTCCTTTTAAGGCTATGTTTACATGGGGTAATTTCGGCGTTGTATTTGCGCTCTAATACAGGCGAGATGCGTGCCGAAGTTACGGTAATCTACAGTTCTCATAGAGAACTATGGATTATGCCTCCTCTCCCAGCTCGTACAATACGATCGCATTATTCACGCAGGGAGGTGACATGTCAATTACTTGCGGTGAATATGTGCATTAGCACGAGCTCCCATAATACACGATGCACTGTACGCGCCACAATTACGCCGGGTGTTGGGGAGTCGCGTTGATACCTTCGTACTGCCTAGACGCGGGGGGGGGGGCAGCAGCCCACCGGCCCTATTGCCAGTCATTACTCGCGGCACCTATTCGCCACAAGTAATTGACATGTCACTTATCTCCCCGCGTATCCTACGATCGTATTGTACGAGCGGGGAGAGGAGACGCAATCCATCGTTCTCTATGAGAACGCTGGATTACCGTAATTTGAGCGCATTTAAGCCCGTATTAGAGCGCAAAAACGCAGCGGAACGTGCGGTGAAATAACCCCGTGTGAACTTACCCTTAAAGGAGAGGAGGCGTACTCCATAGTTCTGTATGAGATCTTTGGATTACCGTAATTTTGGCGCGAAATGCGTGCCGAAATTCCCCCATGTGAACATAGCCTAACCGTCTCTCCCTCATCCTCCAGTCAATTCTGTGCGGAATATTTACAGAACGTTTGGATAAAATTTTTTGCAGAATCTCATACACTTGCCTTGTACTATATTCCACTGTCGATTTTTTTTTTTTTTTTTTTTTTTTTTGAACCTATGCAGATCCTCAGCAGGTCCGTCTCATGTGGGTTTACCGTAAGGTTGAATGCACACGAGATGGATTTTGATGCGGATTTTACTACCATTTTTTTCTACATTGATTTAAATAAGAGAAAGCAAAATCTGCAGATAAACCTTGTCAGTGGATTTTGCCTTCTCTTGTGATAGTCCAGGTAAGGCTACGTCTACACAGCACTGCTTTACGATTGGCTTTTTAAGCGGATTCAGTATTGAGAACCTGCAAAAATCCGACTGTAAATCATCCCCATGGTCCTCAATAGAAAATTCGAGCTGTAGTCTGCAGAGCTCGAATTATCTGTTGTCAGATTTCAAATATGGCGGTCCTGAGAAAAAAAACCTAGACCGTGTTCTATAATCTGCCGTATTACAGGGGATTATAGTACAGTTCAGTGTTAATGGGTTGGACGAAATCTGACTAGTGTTGATCGAACTGTTCTACAAAAAGTTAAGTTCTAGTAGAACTTCTCGAATTTTTAGAACTCGAGCTGAACCGAACATTTTACTGTTCGTTTGAGTACAGTTCTAGTTCGACTCAACATTTTCAGTTTAATTTGCAGTGACTTTCTGCACTTTTGGCGGCCATCCAATCACCTTTCTGCACCTTTGGCGGACATCAATCACCTTTCTGCACCTTTTGGCGGCCATCTAATCACCTTTCTGCACCTTTGGCGGACATCAATCACCTTTCTGCACCTTTTGGCGGCCATCTAATCACCTTTCTGCACCTTTTGGCGGCCATCCAATCACCTTTCTGCACTTTGGCAGCCATCCAATCACCTTTCTGCACCTTTGGCGGCCATCCAATCAACTTTCTGCACTATTGGCGGCCATCCAATCACCTTTCTGCACCTTTGGCGGCCATCCAGTGACTGCAGAGCACAGACAAGTGTCAAAAACTTCATCACTGAAGTGTAGGGCTCTCTTTGGCTGCTAAAATCACATGACCATGTTATATATATTTCACTGTCTTGCCTTGTGAACGGCATTTTCAACTCACTCTATACTGTACAGACTGCTCTTAGTTAGATAGCATTTTCCTCTCCATAGATATCAATAGTTAGGGAGTTTGGTATTACAGGCTGCATCTTTCCCACACCCAGAAGCTGTTATTTGGTGACATTTGCAGGGTCACATAGCGCCTAATTCTCATATACATGGATATATATTATACAGAGTGCTTGGATTTGATAAATCATACTCAGTGCCCAAAAGTTCAGTTTTTGCTGTTTTAGGGGTTCAGTAATTGTATAACACACCGTCTCCAAATCTCCTATGTGTCAAAGAGGCTGCAGGGCCCCGTAGTAGCTGCTACCGCTGCACCTCCTATAGCTACGTCCCTGCTTGCAAGCTGTCCTCATCTTTTCAGTTAGCCATTGAAAGGAGTGAAGTATTTTAGCCTCTGAATCTTTTTTGGTCCCTCTGAGAGCCAAATTTTCTTCACTAAGTTGTTCCACGTCTCCAGTTTACTGTTATGGATGGTGATTCCAGCTTCTCCTCATCTGTAGAGGTATAAAAATTAACCAGAAGATCTTCTCCCATTGACTTTAATGGGGTTCGAAGTTCAAGTTTGAATAGAACTTCGAACCGAACTCACAAAAGTTCGAGGATCTAATCGAACTAGAACTTTTTACTGTTCGCTCAACACTAAATCTGACCACTGAAAACGCGGTAAATGGTTGTAAAATATTCAAAAAATATTAAAAAAATTCTGGAACAGTTTCCAGCTTCATTTTACAATTGCCGTGTGGACGAAGCCTAAAGGTAAATGCACACAGGGTGGATTTGCTGCAGATTTTTTGCACGTGGAAAATCCGCGGCAGATTAGATCACAATCGATGCTAATGGGATTATGCAAAGGCTGTAATTTTCAATCCAGAAATTGACCTGTGCGAATTTGCTGCGGATTTTATCCCGATAAATTTGAATGAGGTAAAATCCGCTCAATCTTTTTAACCTGCTGATTTTCTGCTGCAAATTTCAACAGCAAATTCTTCCCATGTATATTCGCCAATGAACGGGAGGGCAGCACTTATCATTCGTGTCCATATTATGATTCCGCCCGGCGACTGTTACTTCCTCAAAAATTTGTTGGGGTCTTGGTTGTAATTCCGTTAGAAATCGGGGCGATCGCCCTTCTGTCCTCAGGGCAGGTCCAGGATGGGTGGTCGCTTTTCTGTCCGTCAATCCTCCCACCATCACCTCCTCCCCACTGCTCCCCCTCCCCCAGCCATAAATGTTGTAGATGTTTCGTCATTAATTCCAGAATTTGCAGACTGTTTTTTTTTTTTTCTTTTTTTTGTTTTTTGTCCAAATTTAATTTTTCACTTTAGTTCTTTTTAAACCCTTGTGCCCATAACCCAGATTTTTCCTTATTTTGTTCAGCTTTGCTAACCGTCTCGGCTCTCTCCCTCTTGTATGTGCTTTTCTCTTCCCGCTGAACTGTAGGGTGATACTGGACCTGGTCAATAACACTGAAATGATGCAAAACCTAACCCCTTCTACATATGACTTTCCCCAAATACAGAGACCATTTGTGGCCAGGTAAGGTGGTCTCGCTGCATGCATCCATTCCGTCCTAACCCTACGTGTTTTCTCTGCACTGTCATTACTTTCCATGTATTAGGAAGAATAGTTCTTCTTTGGAGGATATGTGACAATATACAGTAGGGTCGGTCCTATTCTGATTGCTCCTGGTTTACTTGCTGGTACACTTTCATGTCAGTCAGCTTAAAGGGGTTTTGCCACAATCTATTGTTGACGTGGGATCCTCCAAAATGGGTATTTAATCACTTTTCTAAATGTACGTCATTAAAAAAAGTGAAGCCTGTGAGATCTACAGCCTTCCTTACATGCCCTTAGTTTCCTGACAGTTTACGTTAGACACGACCAGGAGCTGACGGGAGCGGATCTGGCTGCGCTTGCGTTGTCTGCACTTCTTATCTGATGGCAGGACACATGAACAAGCTTTGAAGGGACTGGGGAAAAAAGATCCTGTGTCTTTTGTATAGAGAATCCACTGGTTGTAATGTAATTATCTGAGTAAACATGCAGACGCTCCCTGCTCACCCCCTCCCCGCATCAGTTTGTGAACAAATGAAAGAACGCTCATCTTCTCTGCTGAGCACATAAGAGGGAGAAACAAATACAATACAGTTATCCCCTGTGGATTAGCCAAACAATGTTTGCTCAACTACAGAGCCTGAGTATCGGGAACGTGCATGGGAGGTGGAGCGATGACATCACAGTGGTTGTATTTTTTTTTTTTTATCACTGAATCACAACGCCCCTTTTTTCAAGCCTCAAGAGCGGGGTATCAGCCTGTTAGGTAAGGAACTCGCTTCTTGGCAAAACCCCTTTAAAGGGGTTTTCCAGCACAATGGGATATGCCGTTAAGTGTGACAGGTGCAGGTACTCCCTCGAGAATGAGCCCTGGAACCTCTTGGTTTTGAACAGAGAGGTGGTGGAAACGCTCCTGTTGTTTTTAATGGGGGTTCCGCGTACAGAGATGGGACCTGTTGTGGTAGGAAAACCCCTTTATTTAGCCGCATTATGTGCCCCTTGGCTTTGGTTGGCTCTTTCAGACTGGAGACCAGGTGCTGTTAACGACCGGAGCAGAGGACACTTGTATGATCACTACAGTATGTGGGGCTGAACTGTAGGCTCTGATTCTGGTTAGTAAGGGATGCTAATGTTTAGTAAGAGGTGGGACCATCACCTGTTAAACATTGATGGTATGTCCTTTCCATATGCAGAGAATGGTCCTGGCTGGCTGAGCTTCAAAAAGAACCTGGCATCTACTTTATGCTGCCCAAATGACGGGCACCTTGAAATAGCTGCAGGTTACCCGATTTTAAAGGGGTTGTCTCACTACAAAGAATAGCTTTCAAATGTAGGGAACACTAAATGAAGAAGTTTTCCAAATATATTGCTTTGTTCATCTTTTTTTGTTAAGGAGCTACAAATGATTTTATCACCTTCTGCGCTCTCTCTGGTTCCCCAAGTGACCGACCTGTGTACTCCTTATCCCCTGCTGTTAGTTCTATAGCAGGGAGTGATGTCATCAGAAAGGTCAGCAGTGTGAGAGCTTGTGTGTTATCTGATCTTTCAGACAAAAGACGAATTACTCTACTGTTTACATTAGCTCAGAAGCTTCTCCGGACCTCAAAGAAGGTAATTTTTGCTAATCTAGACTGATAAACAGAGAGATCTCAATACACAGAGCTCATATGCTAATTACAGACAGCTTGACCAGGAAGTGACAGAGCAAAGCAGCATTATTTCATTCATGCATCCTATGAAACTTTGAGATGAGACAACCCCTTTAACCCTGTGTGTTTTACCCCGAAACGCTGCGGCGTTCCCGGGTAAACACACAGTAAAGTAGGCCCGGGTACTGCGAGAGGAGTCCGATGTGAGGCTTCTCGCCACCACCCTCAGCTTGACTGGCAGCTCTATCCCTATAGACAAACATGGGAAAGAGCTGTCAGTCAAATTGAGGGGGCGGGGAGAAGCAGCTTCTCCTCGTACCCGGCCCAACTTTGCTGAGTGCTCTACCCGCCGCAGCGTTTGAGGGTTAGGTTCGGGTAACCTGCACATATTCAGTGCTTCCCGCCATTCAGGCAGCAAAAAGTAGCGGACAGGTTCCCTTTAAGTAGCTCTGGGGGTATAGGCTAAGAGTGACCGAAGGGATGTTTCTCCAAAAGATGGTGTCAGAGCCCTGGTTCTCTTCACTGGAGTGTATCTGATTTTCCAGGGAGCATTGCACAGCCTAGAAGTCTCCCTACCTTCCTGGTACCTTTCTTGACCTCCGAGCACACAGTCGGCCAGAAACCTGCTCTGCACTGATGAGGGGCAAACATCCTAAAATGGCTATATGCAGAAGGGAGATTCTTTCTCATCAAGAAGCTACTGGTTTGACTTAATACCCCAGTCATGTTTCAAGGCTCTTTAATAGGTTGGATGGGGTTAAAAGGACACTACTTCCAATAGGTGGCACCAGAGACCTAGCTCTCTTCCCTAGACCATTTGTGATTTCCCAGGGAGCATTGAATGGGCCAGTAAATATCCCTAAACTTTAATGGTGCTCTCCTCAAGGGTAGACTTGACCTCCCTACCTTCCCCCAAGAGCTACCTTAAAGGGGTTTTGCCACGATGTAATGTTGACGTGAGATCCTCCAAATTGGGTATTTAATCACTTTTCTAAATATATGTGATTACAAAAAGGGAAACCTCTGAGAGCTACAGCAATGCTCAGTTCCCCTTTAGTTTCCTGACAGTTTACATTAGGCACGACCAGGCTGCGCTTGCGTGTTTGCACTTCTTATCCGATGACAGGGAACATGAAGGAGCTTGCAAGGGGCTGGGGAGAAAAGTGCAGTGTATGAGGCTGTCTGCTGTATAGAGAATTCACTGGTTGTAATGTAATTATTTGAGTAAGCTTTGCAGACGCTCCCTGCTTCCTCGCTCTCTGCTCACCCCTCTTTCCCTCTCCTCTGTGACTCAGCATGCTTTGTTTTTCTTCTCTCCTGAACAGATAAGAGGTAAGGAACTCACTTCATGGCAAAACCCCTTTAAAGGCCTCTCCCTCAGCCAGACAGACCCTTAACCTATACTAACAGAAGTTAAATGCCCCAAAACAGCTGTCCGCAGATTGGAGGTTCTTCCTTATGGAGGAGTTATTCTAATCCCCGGCCATGTTTCTAGGCTCATTAATGGGTTCGTTGTGACACTAAGGGACGCTTCTTCCAATCGGTGGCACCAGAAACCGAGCTCTTTTCCCCTAGACCATATTTGATTTCCCAGGGAGCATTGAATGGGCCAGTAAGTCTCCCTACACTTTATTGGTGCTCTCCTCAAGGATAGACTTGATCCCCCTCCCCCATAGCTACATTGAGGGCCTCCCACCCCCGGCCAGTTAGAATACTGACTTACTCTAACAGGAGAAAAAAACACTTCAAAACAGCTGTCTGTAGATGGGAGAAGTTTCTGGCCTAGCCCTAAATCCCCAGTCGTGTTTCAAGGCTAATAGGTGGGATGTGACTGTAAGGGATGCTTCTTTCAATAGGCGGCACCAGATACCTAGCTCTCTTCCCTACAGCATATTGAGATCCTTCCTTATGGAGAAATGACTGGTTTGGCTTAATACCCAAGTCATGTTCCAAGGCTCTATAATAGATTGGATGTGGCTGAAAAGACGCCGCTTCCAATAGATGGCACTAGAGATCTAGCTCTCGTCCCTAGAACTTATTGGATTTTCCAGGAAACATTGAATAGTCAATGGTGCTCTGCTCAAGTATAGACTTGACCTTCCACCTCCCAACCCTTCAAGAGCTACACTTAGGGACTTCCAACAGCCAGCCAGAACCTTGACCTATACTGATAAGAGGCAAACACCCCAAAACAGCTGTATGCAGATGGGAGACTCCTTTCTATGGAGGAGTACTGGCTTGGCTTAAAATCCGCAGTCATATTTGCGGCTTGTTAAAGGGGTTTTGCCACAAGGTGAGTTGCTTTACTCTTATCGGGCTCAGAAGAAAATATAAACAAATCATGAACGCTGGAGAGGGAGGGGGTTGAGCAGCGAGGTGCACAGAGGGAGAAATAAGGGAGCATCTGCAATGTTCACTCAAATAATAACATTACAACCAGTGGATTGTCTATACAGACTAAAGCCTCATACGCTGCACTTTCTCCACAGTCCCTTGGAAGCTCCTTCATGTTCCCTGTCATCAGATAAGAAGTGCAGACAACGCAAGTGCGGCCTGTCAGCTCTCCTGGTCGTGTCTAATGCAAACGTTTAAGTAACTAAGGGCTTGTAAAGAAAGCTCTAGCTCTCAGAGGCTTCACTTTTTGTAATCACATATATTTAGAAAAGTGGATTGAATACCCATTTTGGAGGATCCCACGTCAACATTACATCGTGGCAAAACCCCTTTAATGGGTCGGATGTGACTGTAAGGGATGCTTCTTCCAATAGATGGCACCAGAGACCAAACTCTTCCTATCAGAATACTTTAGTGTACGAATGTCTTCCAGTTTTGTGTACTCTACTAAGCAAGCATAGAAGGTACATGGGGCATGATTATAGAAGCGACAGGGTAATGATGGAGAAGGGAAGGTTGTGGATACTAGTTTGCAGGTTGATCACCTCTATATTGGCTGCTTCTACGCCATGTCCCCGGTTCTAGCAGAACAGCTCTGGAGCACAAACTGCTGCTCTTGAAGTGCGGTGCTGTGCAGATGTGTCGTGGAGGTGACTTTGCTTCTGTGTTTCTGTATTTGCAGGGCTTCAGGGAAGAGACAGGAGTGTGTAGCTAACGAAGGGAACAACTTTTGCACCTTAAACTACCCGGACTTCATGCTGAACATTAACACCGAGTTCAAGGTGGAAGCCGAAAACAAGTTGGGGAAGGCGATGTCGGACCCTGTGGTGTTTGATATCGTAGATATTAGTAAGTAGTGACTGCTTCATACGGTGCTTCATAATCATGACATGTAAGGGTGCGATTGTATTGTGGTTAGGGGTTGCTGAAGACCTCAACAGGATGGATACACCTAAAGATGTTGGGAGTTGTAGTGATACTATAGAGCTGCAGTCAAAGCTATGGAGTCGGAGTCAGAGTCCAACGCCGACTCCCAAAATATATAAGTTGGTCCAGTTAGTTCAATGCAAAGAGCAAGAGGAATTGGGTCCGGCTGGTGCGACTGCTCCCATATCTTCAGCCTCATCACATGAGGAGTGTAATTGATGACATGGAGCAGGCAAACCGCTGCCCCAGGGGAAAAGATTCTGCTCCCAGGGCAAACAGATTTCAGCAAAATTTTTCTATTACTTTCAAAGAAGTAGAAGAGCAACCATTCATCAAAACTGACTGTGGCTGAGGCAATTCCTTTATACCTGACATTGTTAGAGATGTTGCCCCTGTGGTCACCGCTTTGCCCCCCAACCCAAGTTAGTGTAGAGAGGCCGTTCTCTAGCCTGGAAATAATGAGATGAGATGTGAGGTCATGTATGCAGGATGTGATGGAGGCAATACTATTTATCAGAACAAATTCAGAGACTTCATAAATTTTGTTCTGGACGTTTTTGTAGAAAACTGTTTTTGTTCCTCCATTTACTGCAGCGTTTTGCATATTTATAATTACTTTTTTTGTGTTCTAAAGCCGAATCCAATAAATATTTACATCAACAAGCAAAAGGGTAACAATGTTTTGAACTTGTGACTTTCAGGCTCCATATCTCGCCATCCACTACAGCTTAGTACATGAGACTCCCATCATTTTATATACAAACATATTTGCTCTCATATATAACATTGACCTACAGCTATTTAGCATATGCTTAGTTCTGCAGATTCTTGCATTGTTACGGTTTTGCTCCTGGTGGTGGAACAATCTTTTCTTCTTCTTACTACAAATTACAACCTTTTCCCACCTTCCCTAATAGCTCAGTGTGTTATTAGGTTGATTCCCAAGACAAAGGTCACTGGAGCAGCCAAGAAAGGAGAAGCGGCATCATCCAGCTCATCGATAGCGTCTCTGGGCCGAGGACATTGCCAAACTGCATCATGTGAGGCCCTCACAGCGGGAAGAATAGGAAACGAAGTCCATCCATTCCAAAGCCAAGAGGTGACGTCCAGGCAAAACACGTCGCTCATCACAAGGTTGATCAGTTCTGACACTAAGACACAGCAGTGGAGGAGGCTCATAGACTTAAGAGTGAGATCATAGACGTCCATGCAAGCACCGGGCACATTACACAGGTCTGGAATGATGGCCCCAAAAAAGGGGAAGAAGCCGCGATTTCAATCTCATTATAAGAAGCGTCGGCAAAGAGTTTGCAAAAAAGTATGAAAAATGGAAGATTGGAAACGGTGCAATGAGATGAAAGTCAATAGACCGGATGGGGGCAAATGGGAAGAATCAAGGGAAAAGGGGCAAACGGAGCGAGAAATGGAAGAGCTGTCGGATTCGGTGGAAGGAGCCTGAGGATATAGGGATGTTTCGCAGCCACAGATGTTGGATACTTGACCAGGATGGATGGTGACCTCAATGCGGAGCTATATGTGAGTATCCTACAAGATGAGTTACTTCATATACTCAAGTATTATGGGGATGAAGAGGACGACACAGTGTCCAGCAGGACAACGACCTGAAGCTGACGTCAAGTTGGAGAAGGAAGGGTTCAATGACAATGAGGTAGAGTTGCTGTATTGGCCCCACAGTCCCCAGACCTCAACCCAATCCAACACTTGTGGGTAGAGCTGAAGAAAAAGCTGTATTCACACCCAAGTCCAGTCTGCACCAACATTGGGAACGTGTAGAAGAGACCTGGGATCAGATTTTGGTCATGACTTGCTTGAATCTGCTCCAGAGCCCAGAAGGATTCAGGCAGAGCTGAAAGCCAAAGGGGGATTTCCTAAATACTAACAAATAGTAAAAATTACCATTTTGATCTTTAGGAGCAAAACAGTAACAATGCAGTTACAGGAAAGAATCTGCAGAACTAAGCAGATGCTAAATCCTTGCAAGTCACGTTTATGTATAAGAGAGGTAAGATGATTGTCTATAAAAGGATGGGAGTCTCATATACAAAGCTGTAGTGGATGGTGAGATATGGAGCCTGAAAGTCAAAATTGTTACCCTTTTGCTTGTCAGTGTCCGTTTTACCTAAATAGCTTGATTATTGTATCATAAGGTGATAAAAAAAAACTGATATCATTTTACTACAGTAACGTTATCACTTAAACATGCGCCGTGCATGAGGGAGTCAGGAGTCGGAGTCAGGGAAATTGAGGAGTCGGGGCTTTGACTTGCCCTGGCTGCAGCTTGGAGTTAGACCTTGGACTTTCTGATCGCATCCAGCTTTCACTACATTGGCTGTAAACAAAAAATGCTCCCATTCACTGACAGCAATGAGAGTTATTGAAAATGGTGCGGAATTGAATTACAGAAGCATTTTATACTCTGGTCTTCAGTAAATCTGTGTTGGAGTCATGAATATACATCAGATGTATTAAAGGGATCTTCCCACTATAGAGTTTGATGGCAGATCCTAGAAACAGGTCATCAAACAGGTCCTGCATCGGAGCCAGGTCTGTGAAGTCGGCAAGCCAAAGCCCCGACTCTGACTCTTCAATTTTCCAAACCTCTGACTCCCTCATACACGACGCATGTTTAAGTGATAACTTTACTGTAGTAAAATGGTAACATCAGGCTGTTACCTTATGATACAATAATCAAGCTATTTAGGTTGAACAGACACTGACAAGCAAAAGGGTAACAATGTTTTGATCTTTTGAACACTTGTGGGTAGAGTTGAAAAAAAAAGCTGTATTTGTATCCAAGTCCAGTCTGCACCAATCAGTAGGATTCAGGCAGTATTGAAAACCAAAGGTGGATTTCTCAAACACTAACAAAATAATAAAAATTAACATTTTGATTTTTAGGAGCAAAACAGTAAATGCAGTTACAGGAAAGAATCTGCAGAACTAAGCAGATGCTAAATACTTGCAAGTCACATTTATGTATAAGATAGGTAAGATGACTGTATATAAAATTACAGTATCCTCATGTACAATGATATGGAGCCTGAAAGTCACAAGTTCAAAACATTTACCATTTTGCTTGTCAGTGTAAAATATATTTATTGGATATGACTTTAGAACACAAAAAAATTGTAAATATGAAAAACACTGCAGGAACATTTGTGAAGTCTCTGAATTTGTTCTGAGAAATAGTATCGCCTCCATCAGATCCTGCTCACATGACCTCATTATTTCCAGGATAGAGAACGGCCTCTCTACACTAACTTGGGTTGGGGGAAAAGCGGTGACCACAGGGGCAACATCTCTAACAATGTCAGGGTATAGAGGAATTGCCTCAGCCACAGTCAGTTTTGATGAATGGTTGAGCTCTTCTACTTCTTTGAAAGCAGGTGAAAAATGTTGCTGAAATCTGTTTGCCCTGGTAGCAGAATCTTTTCCCCTGGGGCAGCGCTTTGCCTGCTCCATGTCATCAATTACCCTCCTCATGTGATGAGGCTGAAGATATGGGAGCAGTAGCACTGGCCGGACCCAATTCCTCTTGCTCTTTGCATCAAACTGGACCAACTTATTATATATTTTGGGAGTCGGAGTCGGTCCATTGTATGATGACTCCTGAAAAATAGGCACCGATTTCACAGCCCTGGTGGAAACTCCCATAGAACAGAATGGAGAGTCGTGTGCAAGTGTCACCAGCTCTCTGTTCTGTAAAGAAATTTTTAGAAGCCCTTTCTCAGTGTTGGGACCCTCACCAATCATGCCTATCGATATGCCGTCAAGGTACAAGATGGTTACACCCTTTTAAGGCTATGTTCACATGGCTGATTGACGCCGTAATTGCGGGACGGATTTCGTCCCGAAATTACGGCGTGTGTTCGGGGGCAGGGGGGGGGCAGCTCGCCAGCCCCATAGAGACATCCATTATCCACTGCGCGTATCCCGCCGGGATAATTAGCATGTCACTTTCTTCCCGCTCGCCACATTTCGCGAGCGGGGAGAGGGGACGGAATCCATAGTTCTCTATGAGAACTGTGGATTACCGTAATGACGGGGACGGATTTCAGCCGCATTTGCGCGTAGTACGGCGCGCAATACGGACTGAAATCTGTCCTAAAATCAGCTATGTGAACATCGCCTAAGAGGTTAATGCATAATGAAATTCTTGAATTGCGTCTTTATGAGCTGCTCATGTTGCAGGATTGATTTAAATTCCAATGTCTCATGAGGAAAAGTATAGGAACATATGTAATGTGTAATAAACCGTTAATAATTTTCCTTCTCTTTGTTCTTCCCCCTATAATTAAAGTTAAGCCCAATCCTCCGGACATTGTGAGCGTGTCCCCTGTGCTGGAAAACGTTCTGAGAATCGAATGGCAAAATCCCATAAGACATGTGGACCTGAAATACAACCTTCGATACAAGCCCGTCGGCAGCACTGAGTGGAGCGAGGTAAGTCCATGCAGAAAACATTGGCAACCTGGTGGTCTGGTCATAGCAGACTGTAGTCACTGTAAAGTTGGAAGCAGGCACAAGTAAAGATTCAAACCATACAGGTCCATAAATAAGGTTATGTGTAATAATGACACCGGGAAAACGTATTGAGCTAATAAAGAAAGAGCTGTGGAAAGTCATGACACCAGCTGAAATCTATCAGTAATGAGAAAGCAATCCTGCCACTTAGTGAAAAATAATTTCAGCTGGTTCACCTGATCACCTATATAAAGGTGTCTCATTACCAAGGTGCCACCAAGAAAACCTCTCATGATGGGTAAAACCATTGAGCTGTCTCAAGACTTCCATGGGCGCGCCCGACCTCGGTGGCCCGTGGGCGCGCCCGACCTATGTGGCCCGTGGGCACGCCCATGCAAGACTCCATTGCTGAACAAAAAGCATGTTCAAGCGCGTTCAAAGGTTATTCAAAAACATTTATACAAGTCTGTGAAATACTAGCAGAATATAGTCTGGTCAGATGAGACCAAAATTGAACTCTTTGGATGCCGTAACACACCATGTTTAGGGGCCACAAGGTGCCGCATATCACTCCTAAAACACCAACAGTGGCGTGTGTAAGTGGGCACATCATGATGGGGGGCTGTTTTTCAGCAGACGGCACTGACAAATGTCATAAAATTGAGGGAAGGATGAATTGACAAATGTATCAAGATATTCCTGATATAAATCTGCTGCATCTAAAAGGAGGATGAAGATGAAACGAGGGTGGATATTTAAGCAATGATCCCAAACACACAGGAAACTCTCAATTGGTTTCATAAAGAGAAAATAAAGCTGCTGTAACGGCCGAGCCGATCACCTGAGCTGATTCCAATAGAAAATCTATGGAAGAAACTAGAGCTCAGAGTCCATAGAAGGAGCCACAGAAGCTTCAGGATTTGGACAGTGTTTGTGTGGAAGAATGGGCTAAAATCCCCCCTGAGCAATGCAGGCAACTAGTTTCTCCATGTTTTCTTCAACTTTGGTCTCATCTGACCAGACTATATTCTGCTAGTATTTCACGGACTTGTCTAAATGTTGTTGAATAAACTTTGAACGTGCTTGAACATGCTTTTTGTTCAGCAATGGAGTCTTGCATGGGGACAGTGCATACAGGCCATGGAGGTTGAGAGCATTACTGATTTGTTTTCTTAGAAACAATTGTACCTGCTGATTCCAGGTCTTTCTGTAGCTCTCTACAGGTGTCCTTGGCTCTTGGACAACTCTTCTAAAAAATCTTTTCACTCCTCTGAAACCTTGTGGGGAGCACTTGGTCGTGGCCGGTTTATGGTGAAATGATGTTCATTACGCTTCCGGATTATGGCCCCAACAGTTCTCACTGGACCCTTCAGTAGTTTAGATATTCTTCTGTAACCAATGCCATTGATATGTTTTGCAACAATACGGTTGTCAATTTCTTGAGACAGCTCACTGGTTTTACCCATCATGAGATGTTTTCTGGATGGCACCTTGGTAATGACACCTTTTTTATAGGTGATCAGGTGAACCAGCTGAAATTATTGTTCACTAAGTGGCAGGATTGCTTTCTAATTACTGATAGATTCCAGCTGGTGTCATGACTTTCCACAACTCTTCTAAAAAATCTTTTCACTCCTCTGAAAGCTTGTGGAGAGCATGTAGGAGGCGTCTTGTCATCACCAACAAATGGCTTTTGTACCAATTATTAAATACATTTCAGTAAGCGCGTTCAATACTTTCTCCCTGTGTCATTTCTCATTATTACACAGAACTTCATTTATGTTCATCTATGGTTTGGTTTCTCTGCCTGTATGGATTGGATGGGTTGTTACCAAAATCTGGTAAAAATTTCTTGGCGATAACATCTTAAGAAATAGATTTACTTAGAAAATTGGTGTTCAATACTCCGTTCTCCTGCTGTATATGGTTTCCAGAGTAAGGAGAACGTCCTCAGACCATTACCCTACCATCAGGTAAACCTTCGTACAGGAGGAGACCATGGACCAAGCGGTTGGCCTCACGAGTCTAGGGTCTTAGCTGCTAAGACTAAGAATTAAATGTCATAGACAAAGTGTTGTGGAATATCTTCAGAAAGTAAGTTCCTTCTCCCATCAGGTCCCTTCGGATGACCTAGAAAAAACTAGAAGTTCGTTCATACTGCAAGGACTCCAGCCGTATACAGACTACGTTGTAAGTGTGCGTTGCAAGCCGATCCGAGCCGGTTTCTGGAGTGAATGGAGCAAGGAACATACAGCCACCACCTTAGAATCGGGTACGTTGTATGTGTACGTCCAGGCAGAACGTTTTAAGGCGGTGTTCCCATCTCAGACATTTGTGGGAAATTGATATACTATGCCAGAATTGTCATGGTAGGTTCAGGTCCAACCTTGGGGACCTGCACCCTTCTCAGGAACGGGCCCCCGAAAGTCTCCATTCGGAAAGCAGAGCCAGTCTTGCTTGCACATGACTCTCCCTTCTGTTCTATGGGATTTTAGCGTTACCTATTGGATTTAGCGTCCCATCCAACCAATTAAAGGCATTTTCTCACTATGCAGTTTCACAGAGCAACAGCCAGCTTTAGACTTTCACTTCCTGGTCAGGCTGTGGGTGGGTATATAGCATTTATTGACATATCAGCTCTGCTGTTCCTAGCTATTCCTCTTAGGCCATGTTCACACGGCTTATCCACGGTGTAATTGCGGGGACAGATTTCGCCCGCAATTACGCCGTGTGCCGTGCAGCGGAGCAGGGCGGGGGGCCGGCAGGTCGCCGGCCCAATAGACATTCATTATCCACGGCGCGTATCCCGTGAATAATTGACATGGACAGAATCCATAGTTCTCTATGAGAACTGTGGATTACCGTAATGACTGGGACAGATTTCAGCCGTATTTCGCGCAGTACAGTGCGAAATACGGAACGAAAGCCTTCCCAAAATAAGCCGTGTGAACATGGCCTTACAGTGACATGAATGCAGAAGTTTTATAAAGTGTAGTGCACAAGGCTACAGAGCGCTAATGAATGAAAGCTTCTCATTTAGTTAAGTAAACAAACTTCTTTGCTAGAGAGGAGACTCTTCAGGTAGTGACTTGGCATGGACGGATGGACAGACTGACTGACTGCATCTAGCAGGGAGAGGTGGTCGGTGACCAGAGAAACATATTCCGAGAGGAGTTAAAATATTCTTTATGTCCTAGGGAAAGCAAAATCAACAAAGCAATGTATTTGTAAATCATTTTCATTTACCTCTTCCTACATGCTGAATCATTGTGATGGGAAAACCCTTTTGAGTAGCCAATTTCAAGGCTGGGTTGGATGTGACTTTTAAGAAGCTCTTCTTCCTCTAGATGGTGCTGGAGTCCTAGTTCATTGTCACAGTGACTGCGGCTGCTGTTGGGGAAGCATTTAGTGTGCCCTACCAGCAGACTTATTGAACAGAGAGCCCTGGGCTCTTTTTTAGGTCCTCAGGCCTGAATGCAAAGAATTTTATCACTCTGATCAGGTCACTATATAACCCCGTGGCCTGATCTATGGGGAGGGGTGGGAGGAGGTTCCCCCTCTGATCTCGCAGTGTCATAGACTATGGCAGTCAAAGTGTTAAACAGCCAGCGCGTATTTCTAATACACCCGGCGTCTTGCGGCGCGCAGTGGTACGCGCCACAAGACGCTGTGTTCAATTTACCCTAAGACCCGGGAAGTTTTAGCAGATATGTGATGTGGATTAAAGGGGTTGTCTCACTGCATTGATTCATCTTACCTCAGTCCTGGTTTCTTGGTTTCATTTTGAAATCAGGGGCGTGTTTACTGGCTTCTACTAGGCTGCAGTAGAAGCCAGGTCTGTAGCTATAGCAACCAGTGCTGGCAGCCCATCAGGATAGATCAAACAGGTCTGTAACTATAGCGACCTGAGGAGCTGATGCAGCCCATACAAGAGGCGATATCTAGGAATGGGTTGGACACTGTTAATGGACATATATTGCAGTGACTTGTTTTTGCAAGATCTTTAATATAAAAAGCAGCAATCCTTGGAGTGAGACTCATCACTTACTGAATATGTAACTTCATATAACTTTTATTACTCTGGTTTCCCTAGTACCATGTCGAGGTCCAGAATTTTGGAGGAAGATCAGCAAAACCAATGAGAAGAGGGTTGTCCAGCTGATGTGGAAGGTAGGTGCGATTTGTGGTGGCTTGTGTCGTTGAGTAGGGCAGTTTCTGCTAGTGGACATGCAGGCGCTCGCTCACCTTAAGCAGTGGGGGGTGGGGGGGGGACACAGTCGGGGCACCTACTCATCCTCCACGGCCCATGTACTCTTAGGATATGTTCACACGGCTTATTTTGGGACGGATTTCGTTTCGTATTTCGCGCCGTACTGCTTGCAAATACAGCTGCAATCCATCCCAGTCATTGCGGTAAGCCACAGTTCTCATAGAGAATTATGGATTTCGTCTCCTCTCCCCGCTCGCAGTATTTCGCGAGCGGGGAGAAAGTGACATACACATTATCCTGGCGGGATACGCGCCGTGGATAATGAATGTCCATGGGGCCGGCGAGCTGCTGGCCCTGCACCCGCTGCACGGCACACAGCGTAATTGCGGGCGAAATCCGTCCCCGCATTTACGCCATGGATAAGCCATGTGAACATAGCCTTACCGTCCAGGCAGGCAAATTCACATCCATTTTAAAACGGCCATGTAAAGTTTACAGCTGCACACTGAGGGCCTTATGTATGAAAGCTGTCTAGCAGTAAGACTGTCTTTGGCGCTCGGAGCCAGCCAGTGGGCGCTCGGGGCCAGCCAGGGGGCGCTCAGCTTTCATTTCATATAATGCTCTGGAAAAATAAAGGCTGAGCTCTGATTGATTGCTATGTGCAACAAAGAACGTCTAATTGCTAGACAGTTTTCATACATAAGGCCTAAAATGTGCAGTCACAACTTTTAGCTTCACCCACGACGGCCCTAACTTGCCTGTGTGTAAATATTTGTGATTACAAAACTTATGTTAGCGCCATTTTTACGGTTTTAAAATAAATGAATAAAAATACCACCGTGGTGGTATAAAAAAAATAAAACATGGAAAGGAAGAGTTACTTTTAAATATCAGATCTTACATATGAAAAAATTTGAAAAAATGAGAAGCGTGAGAAAGCGTCCTAGTGTTCAAACCCCTGTGTACTAAAAAAAATGACCATGTGCTCGGTCAGGAAGGGAAGTAAAGGGGCCCCGGTCAGGGACAGGTTAAAGGGGTTTTATCATTACATTAAATGGTCTTCAGAATAAGGGGAAAGTGAAAGCAAGCAACTTTGCAATTGGATGTCATTAGCAAAGCTGGCTGGTTTTCAGTGTCTCCCTTATCTTCGTGTGGTGTAAACACTGTTGCACAGTGCCGGTCGGGTTCCTCCTCCTTTCATTTCATTGGCTGACGGCTCTACTGATTTACATTCTGTCTGGCCGTCGGTTGTCGTGCATTCCTGCCTCTCTCACTCAGAATAAGGGGCAAGCAACATTTCACTCTGCACACCCAGCAGCTGCACAGTAACCAGGGCTGTGGAGTCGGAGTCTGTGGCTATTTTGCAGGAGTCGGAGTCGTCAAAAAATGGACCGACTCCGACTCCCAAAATATATAATAAGTTGGTCGAGTTACTTCAATGCAGTACAAAGAGCAAGAGGAATTGGGTCCGGCCAGAGCTACTGCTCCCATATCTTCAGCCTCATCACATGAGGAGTGTAATTGATGACATGGAGCAGGCAAAGCGCTGCCCCAGGGGAAAAGATTCCACTCCCAGAGCAAACAGATTTCAGCAAAATTTTTCACCTGTTTTCAAAGAAGTAGAAGAGTTCAACCATTCATCAAAACTGACTGTGGCTGAGGCAATTCCTTTATACCCTAACATTGTTAGAGATGTTGCCCCTGTGGTCACCGCTTTACCCCCAACCCAAGTTAGTGTAGAGAGGCCGTTCTCTAGCCTGGAAATAATGAGATCAGATGGGAGGTCATGTATGCAGGATCTGATGAAGGCAATACTATTTCTCAGAACAAATTCAGAGACTCCACAAATGTTCCTGCAGTGTTTTGCATTTTTAAAATTTTTTTGTGTTCTAATGTCATGTCCAATAAATATATTTTACACTGACAAAGAAAAAGGGTAACAATGGTTTGAACTTGTGACTTTCAGGCTCCATATCTCTCCATCCACTATAGCTTTGTACATGAGGCTACTGTAATTGTATATACAGTCATCTTACCGATCTTATACATACATTTGACTTGCAAGTATTTAGCATCTGCTTAGTTACAGTTTTGCTCCTAAAAATCAAAATGTTAATTTTTATTTTTTTGTTAGTATTTGGGAAATCCACCTTTGGCTTTCAGCACTGCCTGAATCCTTCTGGGCTCTGGATCAGATTCAAGCAGGTCTCCCCCACAATCTGCTCCCAGGTCTCTTCTCCACATTCCCAATGTTGGTGCAGACTGGACTTGGATACAAATACAGCTTTTTCTTCAACTCTACGCACAAGTGTTCAAAAGATCAAAACATTGTTACCCCTTTGCTCATCTGTGTCTGTTCTACCTAAACAGCTTTATTATTGTATTATAAGGTGATAAACAGCCTGATGTTAACTTTACTGTAGTAAAATGGTATCAGTTAAACATGCGCCATGTATGAGGGAGTCAGGAGTCGGAGTCGGGGCTTCGGCTTGCCGGCTCCACAGCCCTGACAGTAACACTGCAGCTGATAATACAATCAGAAAACAGCAGAAATGTGCCCGATGCCTAATGCTGCTGCGAGTAAACAAAGATAGTAGACAGATCTGTGCAGCTCTGGCTGAGTTCATAGAAGACTTGATTCAACTGTAACAAACCCCCAGCTGTGAGAGGAGAAGAGATCAGTGCTCTGAGTTCATAGAAGACTGTCTACACTGAATGCAGGGCTTTGGTATGTAAACAAACAGCTCTTACAAAATAAGACTGCATAGGGAGAGGAACGACAGTGACATGTGGACTCAGACAGAAAGGGGGGAAGCAGGGATGCGATATCCCCTCCCACTGATCTCAAATAAACACACTGACTCGGGAGCGAGCATGAACAGTAAAGGGGGAGATGATGTCATCCCCCTGCAGTTAAGAAACACCCAGCTGTGAGGGGAAGAAACGCCCCTGGATTTTAGGAACTGAGAAACTGAAAGTACAAGGAAACACACGAACTGATGAAGCGATACATCCACTGTAATGCGTTGTGGCTCGGTGCGGTTTGTAAATGGAGTAGTGTTGACTGTCGTGGGGTCTGACTGGTCCAGGACTGGATGTGTGTTGTTGTCCTCATTGTCCATTAGCCCGGCTGTCCTTGCGTATAAGATATAGAGCAGCTGTAATGGCCGGTGGTTGTGCAATTGGCGCTAAAACCTTTTCCTTCTCGGTTTCCTTACTAGGATTTAAAGACGTGTGCACATGGGGTAATCCTGGGATACAACGTGACCGTGAAGAGGGGTCCGGAAGTAGTCAACTCAACAGTTGTAAGAGACAACACGTGGGATTTCACAGTTCCCAAAGACTGTGAAGACTATGAAGTTCTTCTCACGGCTTACAACAGCCAAGGGTCCTCTCCTGCATCCACACTGATCATACCATCGGTTGTAGATAAGAAAGGTAGGTCGCACACACTGGGCGGAGCATGATGCCATCTAATTACAGGGAAGCGCCACATTCATACTGGAATTCTGTCCAGAAAAGGAAAGTCTCGCTGAACACGGCTCAAACTGAGGGATTGTTGAAGTGTGTTTTAGTCCAGAGCTGCACTTGATATTCTACAAGTGGAGTCACTGCGTACATACGTTACATTGCTTATCCTGTACTGATCCTGAGTTACATCCTGTATTATACTCCAGAGCTGCACTCACTATTCTGCTGGTGCAGTCACTGTGTACATACATTACTTATCCTGTACTGATCCTGAGTTACATCCTGTATTATACTCCAGAGCTGCACTCACTATTCTGCTGGTGCAGTCACTGTGTACATACATTACTTATCCTGTACTGATCCTGAGTTACATCCTGTATTATACTCCAGAGCTGCACTCACTATTCTGCTGGTGCAGTCACTGTACATACATTGCTTATCCTGTACTGATCCTGAGTTACATCCTGTATTATACTCCAGAGCTGCGCTCACTATTCTGCTGGTGCAGTCACTGTGTACATACATTACTTATCCTGTACTGACCCTGAGTTACATCCTGTATTATACTCCAGAGCTGCACTCACTATTCTGCTGGTGCAGTCACTGTGTACATACATTACTTATCCTGTACTGATCCTGAGTTATATCCTGTATTATACTCCAGAGCTGCACTCACTATTCTGCTGGTGCAGTCACTGTGTACATACATTACTTATCCTGTATTATACTCCAGAGCTGCACTCACTATTCTGCTGGTGCAGTCACTGTGTACATACATTACTTATCCTGTTATACTCCAGAGCTGCACTCACTATTCTGCTGGTGCAGTCACTGTGTACATACATTACTTATCCTGTACTGATCCTGAGTTACATCCTGTATTATCCTCCAGAGCTGCGCTCACTATTCTGCTGGTGCAGTCACTGTGTACATACATTACTTATTCTGTACTGATCCTGAGATTACATCCTGTATTATACTCCAGAGCTGCACTCACTATTCTGCTAGTGCAGTCACTGTGTACATACATTACTTATCCTGTACTGATCCTGAGTTACATCCTGTATTATCCTCCAGAGCTGCACTCACTATTCTGCTGGTGCAGTCACTGTGTACATACATTACATTACTTATCCTGTACTGATCCTGAGTTACATCCTGTATTATACTCCAGAGCTGCACTCACTATTCTGCTGGTGCAGTCACTGTGTACATACATTACTTATCCTGTACTGATCCTGAGCTACATCCTGTATTATACTCCAGAGCTGCACTCACTATTCTGCTGGTGCAGTCACTGTGTACATACATTACATTACTTATCCTGTACTGATCCTGAGTTACATCCTGTATTATACTCCAGAGCTGTACTCACTATTCTGCTGGTGCCACCACTGTGTACATTACATTACTTATCCTGTACTGATCCTGAGCTACATCCTGTAATATACTCCAGAGCTTCACTCACTATTCTGCTGTTGCAGTCACTTTGTACATTACATTACTTATCTGGTGCTGATCCTGAGTTACATCCTTTATTATACTCCAGAGCTGCATTCACTATTCTGCTGGTGTAGTCACTGTGTACATACATTACTTATCCTGTACATAGTATTATTTAGTAATATTTTTATACAGCGATTCACATAAACAAGATCTTTTACATATTGCAGTTCTTACACTTTCTATTTTCAGCTCACTTGTCAGCTTTACTGTATAGACTGGGACAGAATGAGCAGAGTTATCTCCTTATTAGAGGAAGAGGGGATTACTGACCGCTCTATTGCACAGCTGGAGGCCTGGAGAAGTCAGGATAGTAACTCTATACACCCAAATCAGGCTTTGTGTGACGCTCCCCTGTCACTCTATGATATGAAAGAGGTGCTGTTCTCAGTCCCTCATAAAAATGATGCAGGTGTTTGTTTTGTGTTTTGTTTTTTTAATTTTCCACCCATCAGTTGGTTAGTTTTTTATTTTGTCCCAGTACGTTATATGGTTGATGGATTTGACTAGCCCTCTATGTAGACGGAAAAATAAAGTTATCGCTCCTCGAAAGCGGGGGAGGGAAAAACAAATGCAACAATAACAAAAATCCCTGAGGCAGGAAGGGGTTAAAGGGGTTTTATCATTACATTAAATGGTCTTCAGAATAAGGGGACAGTGAAAACAAGCAACTTTGCAATTGGATGTCATTAGCAAAGCTGTCTTGATTTCACAGTATTCCTTATCTTCATTTTCTGCAAACACTGTTCCCCAGTGCCGGTCGGATCCCACCTCCTCTCATTTCATTGGCTGGCAGCTCTACTAATTTACATTCTGTCTGGCTCCGGTCGTATTCACGGGCGCGTGCATTCCTGCCTCTCTCACTCAGAATAAGGGGCCGGCAGCATTTCACTCTGCACAGCCAGCAGCTCCACAGTAACACTGCAGCTGCTTCTACAAGAAAACAGCAGAATTGTGCTCGGTGCCTAATCCTGCTGCGTGTAAACATAGAAGGGAGACAGATCTTTGCTGCTCTGGATGAGTTCATAGAAGACTGGATTCAACTGTAACAAACCTCCAGCTGTGAGAGGAGAAGAGATCAGTGCTCTGAGTTCATAGAAGACTGTCTAGACTGAATGCAGGGTATGTAAACAGCTCTTACAAAATAAGACTGCATAGGGAGAGGAACGACACAGTGACATATGGACTCAGACAGAGATGGGAGAGAGCGCGAACAGTGAAGGGGGGGATGATGTCATCCCCTTCATTTAAGAAACACCCAGCTGGGAGGGGAAGAAATGCCCCTGGATTTGAGGAACTGAGAAACTGAAAGTACAAGAAAACAGCCGAACTGATGAAGCGATACATCCCCTTTAAATAGGAGCATTAGAGAACTTCCTTGTAATGAGCCCTGCACCGGTGTATGAGCAGGACTAGGTCATACAGAGGTGTAGCCTCGGGGTGGTTAGTTTTTGACTGACAGCAAGCAGAGGTATTGAGAATGGTGAGGAATCTAAAGTCCGTTTATTAGGAGGTTGCAGAACTTTCCACTCCATTGATGACGCTCGGTTCCATGTTTGTGTTCTTCCTCTTCTAGTTGTGCAGCCGACGCCCGTCAGCTTCAGAGCGTTCCCCGAGGATGGACGGCTCATGGTGGAGTGGACTCCGTTGAAGGGAGTGCTTGGCTATGTCATTGAGTGGTGTAGTAATTGGGAGTCTATGGACTGCGATCCTGAATGGCAGAGGGAGCCAAGCGAAGCAACAAAAACGTTCCTCAGAGGTAAGGCTCGTGCTCCCGTAGGGCGCGCCAATCTTGGGCTTATTACTAACTCGTGTAACGGAAGAAAAAAATAGGAAAAAAATTCCTATTTTTTTCTTCTGTGTCTAATGCATGAACAAATTGGAACATCTTCAGACCTCTTCCTTTGGAATATTACAATGGAGGTTTTTTGGTTTTATCCTTTAGCCAGGTTTCCTTCCCAGTTTTAGTGCTATCATTGAAATAGAACAAATATCTGGTGATTATGTTGAACGCGGTGTATCTACAAGGCGTTTGTTGTGGCAATGCTTCTACTTCCCGTGTTGTGATGCTTGGTTCAGGTTAGAAGTTTTAGGTCTCATGACCCAGCATTAAAGGGGTTTTGCCACAAAGTAAAATTGACGTGGGAAAGTTTGTAAATTAAATAATAAACATTTTCACCGTTCATAAGTAATAAAAATTCTGCACCGTTTTTGTATTAGCTCCTCCTTTAGTGATCCATTGTTTACAGCTCGTCTCAAGGGGATACGACCAGGGCTGAGAGCTCCTCAGTCCTGGTCGCACATGCTCAGACATCACCTCTCCTCTCAGGCAGCTACTGAGTGTTCAAACCCCGGGTGCTGTCATTCTACTCCCGTCCTCTGTGCTCCTTAGTCAAACAGTGCAAATAAATAAGAAAGAAACCTCAATGAGGTCTGTGTATTGATGAAGAGAAATAAAATCCACAGGTTTGGTTCCTGCAGGGATCTGAAGCGAGGACCCTTGTGCCTCGAGGCAAAAGTTTTACCTCTGAGCTACAATGTAGCTACTTTCAGTTCTATACATAAACAGACCTTTCTTTGACTAAAGAGAGGAAAGGCCTGGTGAGGTCACATGATATGAAATTCAAACAAATCACCCACGCCCCCTTCTGAGCACACAGAGCTGGATGCAGGAGGTATGAAATGAGATCGTGACAAAACCCCTTTAAAGGGGTGTTCCTGTCTTACACTTTGATGACATGTCCTGTCCATCTGCCATCAAGGTGTGCTGGGTGCAGGCTCCCCCTCTGCGCCACGCACCTATCTTGGAAGCAGCCGCTGAAAGAATCTGTACAGAACACAGAGTTTATCATGCTTGCGCACACCTCTCTCCTGTAGAACCTAATGAAGAATATGTGCAGGCACAACCATCACTTCATTCTGTACGGAGACTTTTGGGGGCCATTCTTGGGATAGGTGAGGGTTCCAGAAGTGGAACTCACACCTATTACATTTTGATGGTAAATCCTATTCATATGCCATCAAAGTGCATGATGGGAACACCCCTTTAAGACTGTGCTGACTTTATCAGAACGGGGCAGAGTTTTGTCCCTGGGACCACCACTGATCACTGTTGGGGGCATACGGGTTACTTCCCCTCCCCTGTAGCACACAGTTTATAGCCATTTAAATTTGGGATTTCTAAACCTGGTGACCCCTTTTCAAAAAATAAAAATAACAATCAAGGGCTATGTAGACAAAAATAGAGCAACTTCATAAATGGTCTCAAATAAAAATCTCGTACCGTTTTGTGTATCCAGCTCCTATCCAGAGCTATGCGTCTACATGGCAACGGGTTATAAGTGTGATCTTGGGGTCATACTTCTTGTCCAACATACGTTTAGTAGGTTAATATAATGGAGGTTAAAGTTGTAAAGCAATAGAACTGCTGTAATGTTACCATGATGACAAGTAGGTCTGCGCAGGAGCTGTCAACATAAAGCATGGGGTTTTACATGGGGCCTGGACACCGCATTTGTATTTTCCTGCAGTGATGTTAGTTGTGGGGTTGTATACTTGTGCAATCAATAGTTATGAAGCTTCAGAATATTATCTGCTGGTGTAACATGAGGATAAGGTACAATATCGAGTTCTTGGGCCTCATCCCTGCTCCGGCGGCTCATTTCTTGTACTTTTTTTTTTGCAGGTGACATAAAACCTTTTGTGTATTACCTGATCCGGCTGAATCCTCTGTACAGAGACGGGCGGGAGAGATCCAGCTACATAGGGACCTATCTGCAAGAAGGAGGTAAGGTCCGGATAATGGAGAGCGGTTCAGAGCGCCCCCCGAGTGTGCAGACCTTCTCACATTGTTCCTGTATTGTTCACAGCTCCTGCTATTGGACCCGCCGTCCAAACAAAGTCCTCCGGGAAGACGTGGGTCACCCTGGAGTGGAAACCCGTCCCTCTACCCCGACAAAACGGCTTCATCACAAACTACACAATAAAATATGAGGGCAACGACGGCTCCGCAAACGGTAGGTAATTTCTGCAGAACTTCTAGCATACTGATACAGTATGTACTATGCTAGAAGTGGCCAAAAAATAACATCACAATACTATTTTCACATATATCTATATACAGGCAGTCCTTGACTTACAGCATCCTGACTTATGGGGCATGCTGGCACTTGTAGTCCATGTTCCACAGCAGATAGTAGCTGTGGAACGACAAGTTCCAGCATGCCACAGCAACACGAGGTGAAAATGAGGTGAAATCTTCTTAACAAGGACAGACAGCAAAACAAATGTAAAAACCCTTCCCTGCACTATCCGAAACTAAAAAAAACGGGGGGAAAAAAACACCTTTTGTGCTGGAGTTACATTTTAATACATATACCTGTTCCAACTTACGTACAAATTCAACTTAAGAACAAATCTACAGTCCCTATCCCGTTCGTAACCCAGGGACTGTGTGTGTGTATATGTATATATATGTGTATGTGTGTGTGTATGTATATGTGTGTATGTGTATATATATATATATTGTGGCCGAGTGACTGTGTGCAGTTGCAGGTCTCTGCCACTATGTGGAATTCAGCAGGGTACCTGCTACAAACGTGCCACCGAATGTCTGGGTTCGGTGGGGGAAGGAGACTTGCTGGTGTCAGTGACAATAGGTTACTGACACAGGTAGCTAGAATGGCTGCCTTGCAGCCAGGTATGGGTCTCCTTTCCCGGGACGGTCGTAGCGTTGGGTGGGAGGCCGTCCCCACGTTCCAGGCCAGGTTTTGGGCCAATCCCTGTAGGGCTATAAGAGGCCTCCTACTACAGGTGATCAGGGGGGCGTGGTCTGCGACCTGGGAGTAGGGAGCAGAGGAGCTGGAGAGAGGCTCTTGCCCCCCACAGAGACTTGGAGAAAAGTCTGACCCCAGTGTGGGGAAAGTGTGTATGGTGCTCGGCGATAGGCCTGAGGTTTTGTTTTGATTTGTTATCCTGTGCCTAAATAAAGCTGGTTAAGGCCAGAGTTAAACCGAACCCTGCTGTCAGTGTGCCAATCCGTTTTACCCAAGCGGCGATCCGGGAGCTAAAGAACCCCCAGGACGGGCCAGGAGGGCGTCCAGACGAGAGCAAGTCGTCACAATATATATATATATATATATATGTATATATATATATATAGATATATATAGATATATATATATATAAATGTGTGTGCACTGATCCAGGTAGTCCCCGGGTTACTGGATAGGTATATGTGTTACATGTAACTCCAGAACAAAAGTTTTTTTTTTTTTCGTTTAGTGCATGGAAGGGTTTTTACGTATGTGTTGCTGTCTGTGCACCTGTTAAGAAGATTTCACCCATGTGCTGCTGTGGCATGCTGGAACTTATCATTCCACAGCTACTATCTGCTATGAAACTACAAGTGCCAAGGGCACGGGTTTTCGGCCGGTTTTTCAGCCGGTTTGCGGTTTTTCAGACCACCTGAAAAACCGGCCGAAAATTAGCACATTTGTGCTCTATGGAAAAGCCGTGCAGCAGTCTCCACTGCACGGGTTTTCCGTCCGGCGGTTTTTCCGCCCGCGGTCCGGCCGCAAAACATCAAGCACAATCTTTGGTCCGGTTTTCGGACGGAATCTGTGCTTGTGAAGGGGGAGGGCTCTTCGCGGAGAAAAGCCGTCCACCCCGCGGCCGTGAGGACGGCCTCAAAACCGCCTGCCGTGGGAACACTAAGTCTCCTTTTGTAACTAGGGGACAGATGTAAGTCGAGGGCTGCCTGTACATATATGGATATTTATATATGTATGTGTGTGTTATTTTCCTTTTATTATATAGATCATTTTTGTTCTGCATCTCGTATATATACACAGTGGGGAAAATAAGTATTTGGTACACTGGTGATTTTTGCAAGTTTTCTCACCTACAAAGAACAGAGAGGTCTGTAATTTGTATTGCAGGTACACTTCAACTGTGAGAGACAGAATCTTAAAAAAAAATTGAGAAAATCCCATTGTATGATTTTTACGTAATTAATTTTCATTTTATTGCCTGAAATAAGTATTTGATCCAATAGAAAAACAGAACTCAATATTTGGTACAGAAACCTTTGTTTGCAGTTACAGAGGTCAGACGTTTCCTGTAATTTTTGACCAAGTTTGCACACACTGCAGCAGGGATTTTGTCCCGCTCCTCCATACAGATCTTCTCCAGATCTTTCAGGCTTCAGGGGCTACATTGCTGGGCTACATTGAGTTTCAGTTCCCCCCCCGAAGATACAGGTCTGGAAACTGGCTAGACCACTCCAGGACTTTGAAATGCTTCTTACGGAGCAGCTCCTTAGTTGTCCTGGCTGTGTGTTTCTGGTGATTGTCCTGCTGGAAGACCCAGCCACGACCCATCTTCAATGCTCTTACTAAGGGAAGAAGGTTCTTGGCCAAAATCTCGCGATACGTGGTCCCATCCATTCTACCTTCAATACAGTGCAGTCGTCCTGTACCCTTTGCAAAAAAGCAAATATTCCCTGTCCATGCTTCATGGTTGGGGCAGTGGTTTTGGGGTTGTACTAATCCTTTTTCTTCCTCCAAACACGGCGAGTGGAGTTGATACCAAAAAGTTCTATTTTGGCACATGACCATTGGCGAACTTGAAACGGGCCTGGACATGTGCTGGTGTGAGCAGGGGGACCTTGCAAGCTCTGCAGAATTTTAATCCATGACTGTGTAGTGTGTTAATAGCAGTAATCTTTGGTCCCAGCTCTATTCAGGTCATTGACCAGGTCCTCCCATGTAGTTCTGGGCTGATTCCTGAACTTTCTCAGAACTGTCCTTACCCCATGAGGTGAGATCTTGGAGCCCCAGACCGAGGAACATTGACCGTCATCTTGTGTTTTTTCCGTTTTCTAATAATTGCGCCAACAGTTGTTTTCTTCTCCCCAAGCTGCTGCCTATTGTCCTGTAGCCCATCCCAATCTTTTGTAGGTCTACAGTTTTCTCCCTGGTGTCCTTAGGCAGCTGTTTGTTCTTGGCCATGGTGGAGAGGTTGGAGTGTGATTGACCTCGTTACCTTTATAAAAGACACCTGTCCACACACTCAATCAAACGGGTGCATTTAATACAGGTAATGAGTGCAGAGTAGGACGGCTTCTTAAAGAAAAACTAACAGGTCTATGAGAGACCGAATTATTTCTGGTTGGTAGGTAATCATGCAGTAAAATGCTAATTAATTATTTAAAAATCATACACTGGGATTTTCTGAATTTTTTTCTTAGATTCTGTCTCTCACAGTAGAAGTGATCCTACGATAAAATTTGCAGACCTCTCCATTCTTTGTAGGTGGGAAAACTTGCAAAATCGCCACCATGGCCATATTCGGAACTTCATAGAAATAAATGGGGAGGAGGTTGCAAGTGCCCCATTCCTCAGTATGTAGCACAGTTGGCTGGTCAAGCGCTATGAGCCGACCTGTAACGTCAAAGTGCTTTCGTGGAATCTCCCCGTTAACAGTGGAGTCCTGGGGCAAAACTGTGACCTCCCGCCTCGTCAGGGTTTCGAATAGCTGGACCATGTGCTTTGTCAGCATTGCTGAAGAAATCCATCACCCGTCCTAGTACTTCTGTGGTGTTGGTGTCCCTGAAGGTCAAGTAGGTGGTCCAGGTGCTAGAGATGCTACCGGACCCTGAAGTGATGTCACAGTCTGGCTCCATGTTACTAGCTGGCAATTCATAGCTATTTTCTAGGGACCTCATTTGCTGCTGGTATTACCAGCTAGGTGTTCCCCATTTTAGACAATCCCTACTTCCCTTGAGGATCAGATGATCACAACGTGTCCTCTTGTTGGGAGCCCAATAAATCAGTGTTGATCAGTGGGGATCAGTAAGCGTTCAGTTTCCCTGCAGCGCCTCCACAGGAGAAGTGGAGTATTACACAGTGCATATTCACGCCAATGGGTTGCCTGTGTAATATAGGACAGGACGGGTCCTCCAGAGCTAGATACTCTCTTTGCAAGCACTCTGACAAGAAGATGAAGACGCAAGCAAAGTGTAGAGGCCCATCAGTGGTCGCATGGTCACTCATTTGTTGCACGGTTTTGTTTTTTTTAGAGGTCACGGTGAATGCGTCTGTAACAGAGTACACGCTCAAGTCCTTAACTGCTAAAACCGCATACAGTGTTTCTGTCATCGCATCTACGGAGAAAGGCAAGAAGCCCGGGCTGCCGCTGACCTTCACCACGCTGCCGTTTGGTAAGACCCTTGTTGAGTCTATATGTCTGGGGTCATCAGGGTGGGGGTCATTTTGCTGCACTCTAGAAGTTCAGAAGATTTACTTGTGCTGTGACTTAAAGGGTGTCATTGCACCTGCTAAAGGGGACACCTCTGCTGCATGTGGACTACGGCCCAATGCCACCCAGCAACACGTGGTTGTGGCTGGAACTACATACTGCAAATGTAGGACACACAGAACAGCGAGGCATGGAGGGGTGGCCGGAGGGAAAGGCCTAGTGGGCACGTTATGCGGCCTTTTCACTGCAACCAGATGCGCCGGGTTATCTCTGCCAAAGACCAGCTAAAACCAGTCCTCGAGGAATTAGACATGGTTGTATACTTTCCGGTAGAGCCAAAGAGTCATGCAGCCTGTTCTACAGACAGATCCATATCCTCCCCTGTGGTCAGAAGCAGGAATTCTGGTATAGTGTTCATGATGCTATGCCACATCTAAAGTACACAAGATTCCCTTTCAGCTTTAGCAGCCAATTTTGCACCTCTGCCATCTTAGGCTCCTCTGTCCTGCTGCCCTGACACTCATAGATTTGCTTTCTGTCCTGTGTGGCCAATAATTTTAGGAGCTGTGCTACAGATGTCCGCTCACATGCTCAGCACCGTCACATCCCCAGCCCAACACATTTAAAAAAAAAAAAAAAAAGCGCGGTGTGTGACCATAACTATGCGGAGACAGCTGAAGATCTGCTGTGCAAGGTGCTGCATGACTGGACCAAGTGTTTGTCCTTCATGCTCCCAAGTTCCTGCTGGTAGCTCCTGCACCCTAAAATCTCTGCATCCTACATGTCCCTGCCAGCAGCCCCTGCAACACAAAATCTCTACCTCCCGTACACATCCGTGTTGGCAGCCCGTACACCCTGACATCCCCGCATCCCACATGCCCCTGCACCTCAAAATGCATTCCCTCCCTCTCTACGTCTGTTGTTAAACCCTGCACCACATAATCCCTGCCCGGACCCCCTTTTCCAATGTTTGTTGTTAGCCTCTGCACCACAAAATCCCTGCACTCCCAAGTAGCGGTTGGCAGCCTCAGTACCACAAAATCCTGGCCCCCTACACATCCCTACCAGCAGACCCTGCACTCTAAAAGCACTGCAATCACATGTTTCTGCCGGCTGCCCCTGCATCACAAAATCCCCACTCCTCCCTCCATCCCCATGTCGCTGTCGGCAGCCCTTGCACAACAAAATACCTGCACTCCCATGTCGCTGTCCGCAGCCCCAGCATCACAAAATACCTGCTCCACCACCCTCATGTAGCTGATGGCAGACCTTGTACCACAAAACCCCTGCACTGCCATGTCGCTGTCCGCAGCACTACAAAATCCGTGCACTTCCTCCCCCATATCACTGATAGCAGCCCCAGCATCACAAAATCCCTGCACTCCCATGTCGCTTTCAGTAGCCCCAGCATCACAAAATCCCTGCACTCCCATGTCGCTGTCCGCAGCCCCAGCATCACAAAATACCTGCACTCCCATGTCGCTGTCCGCAGCCCCAGCATCACAAAATACCTGCACACCCCTCTCGCTGTCCGCAGCCCCAGCAGAACAAAATCCCTGCTCCACCACCCTCATGTAGCTGTCGGCAGCCCTTGTACCACAAAACCCCTGCCCTCCCTGATGTCTTGGTCAGCAGCCCCTGCACCACAAAATTCCTTTTCACCCTCCCCATGTCTCGGTCGACAGCCCCTGCACCACAAAATCCCCGCCCGTCCCCATGTCTCGGTCGACAGCCCTTGCACCACAGAATCCCCCCCTCTCCCATGTCTCGGTCGGCAGCCCTTGCACCACAGAATCCCTGCCCTACCCCATGTCTCGGTCGGCAGCCCTTGCACCACAGAATCCCCCCGCACCCATGTCTCGGTCGGCAGCCCTTGCACCACAGAATCCCCCCTCTCCCATGTCTCGGTCGGCCGCCCTTGCACAAAATAATCCCCGCCCTTCCCCATGTCTGGGTGGGCAGCCCTTGCACAACAGAATCCCCCCTCTCCCATGTCTCGGTCGGCAGCCCTTGCACCACAGAATCCCCCCCTCTCCCATGTCTCGTTCGGCAGCCCTTGCACCACAGAATCCCCCCTTCCCCATGTCTCGGTCGGCAGCCCTTGCACCACAGAATCCCCCCCTCCCCCATGTCTCGGTCGGCAGCCCTTGCACCACAGAATCCCTGCCCTCCCCCATGTCTCGGTCGGCAGCCCTTGCACCACAGAATCCCTGACCTTCCCCATGTCTCGGTCGGCAGCCCTTGCACCACAGAATCCCCCCTCTCCCATGTCTCGGTCGGCAGCCCTTGCACCACAGAATCCCCCCCTCCCCATGTCTCGGTCGGCAGCCCTTGCACCACAGAATCCCTGCCCTCCCCCATGTCTCGGTCGGCAGCCCTTGCACCACCGAATCCCTGCCCTTCCCCTATGTCTCGGTCGGCAGCCCTTGCACCACACAATCCTCCCCTCCCCCCCTCCCCCATGTCTCGGTCGGCAGCCCTTGCACCACTTCTTGCATAGGTTAATTGTATATTTCCTAAGTGTTGCTGTATTTTTTTTTTCTCTCCCCTCTTGCAGACCATGGCGAGGTTGAAGCCATTGTGGTGTCCTCTTGTCTGGGCTTCCTGGTCTTCATACTTGTCCTGTGTTTCTTGTTCTGTAATAAGAGAGAGGAGTAAGTACCTGGGAGCCCGCCCCAGGATGTGTGGCACAGCCGGTGTGGTCTGTCCTTTTGTACGTCTTAGTCTATCGGGATGTAGGTCGTCATTTATATATGTATTTTTGCTTTCTTCAGGATTAAGAAGCACATTTGGCCCAATGTTCCTGATCCTTCCAAGAGTAACATTGCTCAGTGGTCCCCACAGACTCCCACCCGGGTAAGAACAAAGGCACAAAATTGGCAAAACTTTCTACATTCTCTCTTCATATAGGTGGCTATACACGCTGGAGGCCTGTCTGCCAAAGCCGCCAATTTCAGTGAGAACAGCTGATGTGTATGGAGGTGTCCTACTGACCCTCAAGTCAAGGGGAAAGAAGGGTCAGGCAATTAGATTTCAACATGTCTGAGTGTAACCTCTCGTAAAAAGTTAAACTGCTGACAGAGGGGTCTGAAGGGGACAGAGGTGTCTGGCTTATTCCTTTCTCACTCATGAAAACGAATGGCTTCATTCACCTTCTTGTCATGTTTTCTATGTAATTTGTGCCTTACCTGTGATGTATATCGCCTCCTTTTATTTCCTGTTTCTCTCTGCCCGGTAAAACTACCAGCCCCAAAATCCTATTCTTTGTATATTTCGTTCTTGTGTATGTCCATTGCATGTCCGTTTCCTGACTCATGTTGAAAGTCTTGGGAGGTATGACCAAAGGGGTGTGGCTGTAAAGACTCCTCTGAAAAAAAATCTCTTAGATCTCATGGGCTCTACACAGAGCTATTTCTGGTGTTTGGAGACACAGAACTAATGAGCCTCCTGTCATCAAATGGCTTATGTAGAACTGCAGGAAGCCACAATCCTTTAATCTCCTGGGACTAGACAGATCAGTTTCCTGTGTTTGATAACAGAAGGCTCAGTAGTTCTGACTCCACACACAGGAAACAATTTTGTGTAGAGCCCAGGAGATCAAAGGGATGTGGCTTCCTGCAGTCTTGTATCAGCTGTTTGATGACCGGAAGCTCAGTAGTTCTGTCTCCAAACAGCTGATACAGGACTGCAGGAAGCCACATCCCTTTGATCTCTTGGGCTCTACACAGAATTTCTTCCTGTTTCTGGAGAGACAGAACTACTAAGCTTCCTGTCATCAAAGCTGATCTAAAACTACAGGAAGCCACAAAAAATGTGATGAAAGTATGTTACAAAATGGCTACAGTAGAGAGATTATTTAGGAAATATATTTTTCGACATTCTGGACAACCCTTTAAGGGAAAAAAAATATCTGCTTTCTTTTAAAAACAGCGCTACACTTGTCCATTGGTTGTATTGCACCTCAACTCCCTTGTGGTGTGAGCTGTAGGTACCACACACAACTTGTGCTAAGGTGGGGTGTTATTTTAGTCAGGAAGCAGCTGTGTTTTTCTAAATCTGGAGAGCCCCCTTCATGATTGCAATAAAGGAGTTGCCTATAAAAAAAATAATATGCGGCATTGTGGATAGGATAGTTAGAAAAAAAAATGCTTACCAAGCTGTCCACCATCCCCGGAGCTCCTGGTAATCCGCTCCTCCTCACCTCGGGGTTCTCATCCTGGAAAGGCTCATGTTCCATTCACTTAAAATGTAGCGGGAGCCTCTCCTGTGTGTCGGGACAAGAAGCCGGAAGTGAAGAGGAGCGGATCGCCAGGGGACAGCTTGGTAAGTATCAGATTTCTTTTTTTCTTTTTGCACACTTTGGCCCCAATGCTGTGTAAATGTTTTATTTTTAATGGACAACCTCTTTACCCAACCTGAAGCACATTTGGAATAGATATGCAGAACATCCCCAGTAACTACATAAATCGCTCACGACGCAGTCCTGGGAGCTAACCTCTTCCTTCCCACTACGTCCTCAGACTGTATGCTTTGTTTGTATGTGGGTATGTTCACACTGCTTATTTTGCCACACATGCGTGCTGCAATTACGGTAATTCATAGCTCTCGTAGAGAGCTATGGATTACGCGTTGTCTCCCACGTGTACAATACCATCGTGGGCGGGGGGGGGGGGGGGGGGGGAATTGACATATGAATGGTTCGCCGCTGACAATTCGTTTCAATGGGGCTAGTCCCCGTGCTTTAGAAGTATACGCGATCAGCGCGACTTCCAGAGCACATGGCATATTGCAACGCATACTGTATGCGCAGAAATTACACCGTGTGAACATACCCTTTGCTGTTGGCCTTTTGTTTAATGCAGTTAAATGCCCCCCCATAGGCAGTTATAGGCATTTTAATGTCCCCCATAGGAAGGTATATGTCCCCCATAGCAGTTATAGGCAGGTGTAGGCAGTTTAATGTCCCCTATAGGCAGGGGTTTTAAAAAAAAAAAAAAAACAGTACTCGCCTCTCTCCCCCTTCCGGAGTCCTATTTGGAGCAGTTAGCACTTGCTCTCTGCACTGCAGTAGTGTCTTCAGCTGTATGCGCTCCCAGAGAAGGCGCATACAGCTGAAGAGATCCCGTCTGGGCCATGGCAGCTCCCAGATGGTGACTCAAGTATAAGCCAGGGACGGCTTTTTTAGCACATTTTTTGTATACGGTATCTACTTGTTTTAGGCAATGTTCACACGGCTTATTGCCGACGTAATTGTGGGGACGGATTTCGCCCCACAATTACGGCAGCAGTCGTGGGGCGGGGGGCCGGAAGCTCGTCGGCCCCATAGACATTCATTATTCACGGCGCGTACACGCTATAAATAATGTGCATGTCACTTTCTCACCCGCGGCGGATTCGCCGAGCGGGGAGAAGAGACGGAATCCACAGTTATCTATGAGAACTGTGGATTACCGTAGTTACTGGGACGGATTGGAGCCGTACTGCAGTGCAAATACTGCGCGCAGTACGGCTCCAATCAGTCCCAGAATAAGCCGTGTGAACGAGGCCTTAGAGTCTTTTCAGCTGCTTATACTATATTGCCTCAAGTTGCCCAAGACCTCGGGCCATGTGATGTTCTCTACTATGTCATGCCATCCTTATTGTCTTGTCTTTTGGCTGTTTTGGATGCTAGTTTAAATACATTTCTTTATTGTTGATTAAAAACCTCTTCCTTGCCGCCCGCAGCACGAATCCAAGAGACATCCATTTCAGGATGGCCCGTTCACAAACGTCAGTGTGGTGGAAATAACCGTGGACGACAAGAAGAAGCCTTACAGCGAGCAGGACCTCAATTCCGATTCGGTGGAATCCATAAAGAAGAACACGTCAGACGGCCTGAGCAGCGGCATTGGGAGCTCGTCCTGCTTGTCTTCACCGCGGCTCAGCGTCTCGGACAGCGACGGGGTGTCCTGTGCGCAGAACACGTCGAGCACCGTGCAGTATTCTACCGTCATCATGGGCGGTTACCAGGGTCAGACTCCCATGTTCTCCCGCTCTGAGTCCACCCAGCCGCTGCTAGTTTCCGAGGAGAGACCCGATGAGAAGCCGCAGGGCTCGGAAGACGATGCCGAGACTCAGGCCCCCAGCCAGTATTTTAAGCAGAATTTTACTACAGAGGACGGAGCCAAAGTCCTGGAGCCGCCCTCTGCTGCTCACACACAGGAGCCGGCGGCTCAGGTCCTACATCTCGCTGGATTTAGTCATGGACATGACAATCCGGACTTTATTGCAGGAAACAATAGTAACCCTGACAATCCGTCACAAGAGGACGAGCAGAAAACTTATTTTCCTCAAAATGTGAGGCAAGGAGGTTACTTACCCCAATAGGCTTAGGGACCTACACCTCCTCACTGGACTCTGGAGGGTCTTGTGTGTTATGGGACATGTACTACAGCACCACAGCTAACCAATGAGGTTCCTTACCCTAGTAGGGTGGGAGACTTGTACCTCCTCACTGGAGTCCAGAGGTTCTTGTGTGTTATGGGATATGTGCTGCAGAACCACAGCTAGGAAATAAGGTTCCTTACCCTAGTTGGGTGGGAGTCTTGCACCTTCTCAATGGAGTCCAGCGGGTTTTATGTGTTATTGGACATGTACTGCAGAACCACAGCTAAGCAATGAGGTTACTTACCCTAGTAGGGTGGGAGACTTGTAACCTCCTCAATGTAGCCTAGAGGGTCTTATGTGTTATTGGACATGTACTGCAGAACCACAACTAAGCAATGAGGTTACTTACCCCAATAGGGGTTAGGGACTTTCACCTCCTCACTGGACTATGGATGGTCTTGAGTATTAATGGACATGTACTGCAGAACCACAACTAGACAAGGAGGTTACTTACCCCAAAAGAGCGAGAGACATACACATCCTCACTGGATTCTGGAGGGTCTTATGTGTTATTGGACATGTACCGCAGCACCACAGCTAGGCATTGAGGTTCCTTACCCTAGTAGGGCGGGAGACTTGCACCTCCTCACTGTAGCCCAGAAGGTCTTCTGCATTATTGGACATGTACTGCCGAACCACAGCTATATACTCCCCTTCAAAGCTAGTACTGCATGATCCATGCAGCAACATCGGGAGCACCACAGACCCTTCACAGGGTGGAAGGATGAATGTGGATATCACATGGCGACCATGTACCTGATTTCAGATGCCTCAATCCTAAAAGAAACCTGTATATATCTGGTGCATCATTTTCCCATAGAGGCACATCAGCATTATGGTTGTGCTCAGTGCGGATGGGTAGGGTGTCTCGGTAGGACTGTCCGAGCTGTGCCTTTACCTGTGAGTTACTGTACAGAGCGACGTGAAGGTGCATGCAAGATCCTAATCCAAGATGGTGCCCACTCTCTGTCCTGGCACTGCTTCCTCCAGGAGAAGTGGAGAGCTGGTCCTCGTGCGTCCGCACTTTGTCCATCTTTGGTCACTGTGTCTAGGGCCTCATGACGTGATGGCCAGATTTGGCTGCAGGCCTCGGGTTTGACACGTGCTGTGGATGATATCTTCTATCATCCGCCTGACAAGGTAGCAGTTAGTGTTGTCTAGGATAACAAAATCATAACTGCCTTCTTTCACAAACAGTCCACCTATGTCCAATTTTTTTGTTACTACAGCTCAAAGTGACTGTTGTAGTACCAGACACAACCGATGGACAGGCGTGGCGCTGTTTGTGGATGAAAGAAGACTTCATAGACGAGATAGAAAACGTGTCAGAAGATCACTTTGGGGGAGTTTGTGAGCTCGGTGATGGCTGGGGCCATTGGCCCTCCAACAAGATTTCAGTTCTTGGAAAGCTGCATTAAAAAGGATGGAATATTTATATATGTGCGGGTCACACCTCGAGGACCTGCACCTATCTTAGGATTGGGCCCCCAAAAGTATCGGCTCAGAATGGAGTGCCTGTCTCGCTTACGCCATACTCTCCATTCTGTTCTATGGGAGTGCCCAGTACAGGGGAGCACTTTGTTCTCCATTCTGTTCTATGGGAGTGCCCAGTACAGGGGAGCACTTTGTTCTCCATTCTGTTCTATGGAGTTCCCAGTATAGGGGAGCACTGTGTTCTCCATTCTGTTCTATGAGAGTTCCCAGTACAGGGGAGGGCTGTGTTCTCCATTCTGTTCTATGAGAGTTCCCAGTACCAGGAGAGCACTGTGGGCCACATGTATGAAAACTGAATAGGTCTAAAATTCACTTTGTTGCCCATAGCAACCAATCAGAGCGCTTGTTACATTTTTCCAGAGCACTATATGGAATGAAAGGGGCACTCTGATTGGTTGCTATGTAATAGAAAGTAGCATCAAAGGGGCTCTCCTGTCCTTGTGGGGGTTCAAATTATCTTAAAAATAACAAATGGGTGTCACGAGAAAACACATCACAACATGCCTTCTGCTATGAAGTGCTTTCTGATTTATTCACAAATGGTGGTTTTTTATACCTCTTTGCAAATGAGTAGATAAGAAGCTTCACATGTAGCTGGCTGTGAGGGTTCTATTGGCACGTCCTTATCTATGGACCCACTCCTTTCAGCTTCAGGAATGTTCCGAACACAGGGTGTAACTTCTGACTAGGCGCCATCTTGGATTCACACGACGATCTTATACAACTACTACGGCAGCCATTTTGTTTAACAATTAATAACAAAAGGTATACATACAGCTTTTACATTGCTGTACTATATAAGTGTGTGGCCTATTATGATAATATATAATATGTATTGTAGGTAAAACTAACTAATACATTAAAATAGAGACACAAAGGATCACACATATATAACCTTTGTTCCCATCCACAACAGCTATAGGCAACAAAGTGAGTTGTAGACCAACACAGTTTTCATACATGTGGCCCTGTGTTCTCTCCATTCTGTTCTATGGGAGTTCCCAGTACAGGGGAGCACTGTTCTCTCCATTCTGTTCTATGGAAGTTCCCAGTACAGGGGAGCGCTGTTTCTCTCATTCTGTTCTATGGAGTTCCCAGTACAGGGTAGCGCTGTGTTCTCCATTCTGTTCTATGGGAGTTCCCAGTACAGAAGAGCGCTGTGTTCTCTACATTCTGTTCTATGGAAGTTCCCAGTACAGGGGAGCGCTGTGATTCCTCCATGGGTTGTTCCCAATGATGGAGTTCCCAGTACAGGGGAGCGCTGTGTTCTTTCCATTCTGTTCTATGGGAGTTCCCGGTACAAGGGAGCGCTATGTTCTTCATTCTGTTCTATGGGAGTTCCCAGTACAGGGGAGCGCTGTTCTCTCCATTCTGTTCTATGGAGTTCTGAGTACAGGGGAGCGCTATGTTCTCTATTCTGTTCTATGGGAGTTCCGAGTACAGGGGAGCGCTGTGTTCTCCATTCTGTTCTATAGGAGTTCCCAGTACAGGGGAGCGCTGTGTTCTCCATTCTGTTCTATGGGAGTTCCCAGTACAGGGGAGGGCTGTGTACTCCATTCTGTTCTAGGGAGTTCCCAGTACAGGGGAGCGCTGTGTTCTCCATTCTGTTCTATGAGAGTTCCCAGTACAGGGAGCGCTGTGTTCTCCATTCTGTTCTAGGGGAGTTCCCAGTACAGGGGAGCGCTGTGTTCTCCATTCTGTTCAATGGGAGTCCCAGTATAGGGTAGCGCTGTGTGCGGTTGTACTGAATACTCCCATAGAACAGAACGGAGAGTTATGCACGAGCGTGATCTGGTCCTTATTCTTAGTCGTTTCAGGGGACCCGTTCCTGAAATAGATACGTCCCAGAGGTGGGACCTGCACCTATCAGACTTTAATGGTATAGTGATAGGATTTGCCATCAGCGTCCATGGTGAGAACACTGTTACTTTTTTGAGCTTGTGGTCATTGTATTGGACACACATCCTGTACGTCCAATAGACTATGACTGCTGTGTCATGGCTAGGACAATGCGGCACCATTGTTTTTCACCCTTGTTACCCGCTTATTTGTTCAGTCTGTCGTCCAACTATGTAAATTATTAAGCCAAGGACTCGATCGCTTGCTATATGCAACACATATTTTATTGACTTTCGTGCCCCCCCCCCCCATTTTATTTTTACCCAAAGTGCCATGTTGCATTATATCAGCAATAGTTAATCCAAATGCATCGAGTCGGCACCCAGCCGTGATTGGCTGACTTGGACTTGCCATATGTGCCTTGTGTAAATGCCCTGAACTGTTATATTTGGCTTTTAATGAGGTTCTGCGCCTTTAATTTATGTTTTACAAACCTGATTAATATGGTTATTATGGATGGGGTGACATGTGGTTGGGATACGGCCTTCACCCTTCTCTGGCTGGAGCTGAAGACCTTTGTTATGGGTGACAGACCAGTTATTGGGCAGCTGTGTGCATATATGCAAGTTGTATCTTACTGCCTCAACTCCAGGTGCCTGCCCACCCTTGTCATTGCTGGGGATTCGGAGCTCTGTATCAGGACAACCCCCCTAATGGCTGACGGCAGAGAAGGTGGAGGCAGCGGTCACATCCCGTCACCCCTCCATCATTATTCTGATGAATGTAAATGGAGCCTGTAGTACCAGATTTCACCCTCCATGATGTACAATATACTCATTCATGAACTGTATGTTGTGCCCGTAGTATATACCATGTATATTCTTCACTACCATGTAGCATTACATAGGACAGACTTATGCAATAAACATTAAACCGGTCAACGGAAATGGAAATCTCATTAAAATATTTATGCTGAGCCGAATCGGTCCTTGTATTTCTTCTATCCCTGCGCTAGCATCTATCGGAGGTTCTCCAGGAGTCCATGAATAAATCCACCATTGGTTGAATGTGACATACACTGCTCACAAAAAGTTAGGGATATTTAGCTTTTGGCTGAAACTTCAGGAGGAACATAAAATTTCTTGAAGATTTTTTAAATAAACTATATGAGTCCATCTCTTATCTTTAGATGCACATGTCCACGCTGATCTGAACGGTTACGAATGGTCTGATGTGACACTTGGTGCCTCTCACCTCCTTTAAACGTGCCTGGAGTTGTGCGACATTCATCATCCGGCTCCGCAGGACATTGGAAGCGGTCATCAGTGTGTGATGGAGCCAAAGGACATCCACATCTTTGCTATTCTGTGACTCCTCCAGTCTCTATCTCTGATACAACCTGCTGATGCTACATTAAAGGGGTTTCGCCACGATCTGATGTTCCTGTGGGATCCTCCAAAATGGGTATTTAATCACTTTTCTAAATATATGTGATTTAAAAAAGTGTAGCCTGTGAGAGCTTCAGCCTTAGTTTCCTGTTTACATTAACTACGACCAGGAGCTGATCTGGCCACGCTTGCATTGTTTGCACTTATTATCTGATGGCAGGGCACGTGGACGAGCTTTGAAGGGAGGGGGAGAACAAAGCCTGTGTCTGCTGTATAGAGAATCCACTGGTTGTAATGTAATTATCTGAATAGACCTGCAGACATTCCCTGTTCAGCCCTCCTCCTTTCCTCTCCCCTCCCCCCCATCGAAGCAGTTCCAGAACACTGCCTGCTTGGATCTTCTCTCCTGAGCAGATAAGAGGGAGAACACAAAACCTGTATAGCCTGTGCACAATACAGTTATCCTTTGTGGTTTAGCAAAACAACCTGTTTGCTCAACTACAGAGACTGAATATCAGCCTTGGGAGCATACATGGGAGGTGGTGCGATGACATCATGGAGGAGGCACTTGTTTTTTTTAAACACAGAAACACAACGCCCCTTTATTCAAGACTCAAGAGGACAGTTCAGCCTGTTAGGTGAGGAAATCACTTCTCGGCAAAACCCCTTTAAGCTCAGTGGCCACTTCTGTCTGAAAGTATCCTGCATGAGGCCTGGCAATGGTGAGTTACCGGTGATCAATTATATTGCGTTGTCTTCGTCGCATGATGTCACAATGTGAACAGCAGGATGACGAGGTCTCTTTAAAACCCAATTAAAAGTGATCCTCTAAGTTTATGAAGTCATTTTAGGGATTCACCTGTTGTGAATTTTGCCATTCAGCTCCTTGTTAGAGATCAGCAAGTTGTGCAAAAAGTACTGAAACATTAAACAGTTGGACATTTGCATCTGAAGGGGAGAGATGGGTCATTTAGTGCATTTGAAAAAAACTTCAAGAAATGTTATGTTCATCCTGAAATTTCCTTACATATGTGTCGTAGCGGTGTTGTAGATACCACGGATGGGATGCAGAATCTTCAGGATGATGTGGTTTATCCACAAGAGACCAGGAGCTCACCATACCCATTGAGGGCATATTGATGGGATACGCCATATATGTCAAATTGGTGCGAGTCTCGCCTCTGAAACCTGCACCGATCCCCACTGCGAGCCCCGAAATCTCTCCATTAGAACGAAGAGTTGGGCGGAACGCTCCCATTGATTTCAATAGGCGTTCAGAGGATAGCGGCACAATCGGCTGTACTCAAAACTTCCATGGAAATCAATGAGAGAGACCTAACCACCTCTCCGTCCACAATGGAGAGAGCTCGGGGCTCGTTCTCGAAATACGGATCACGCCTCCTGTCACTATGCTAACAAATGTTAAGGCTACTAGCATGGAGCAGGTCATTTCCTCTGCTATAACATATCAAATCTGAATGGACACTAACGGACCGTAAAGAGTAATTTGTGGAATTTTCCTTTGAGAACATAATGTTGTTCTTCTGAGTGGTGGGATTTGTGACCTCTTCCACCATGCACCTTACTACTCCCTGTGGTGTTGGGTGGTCTTCTACCTGTTGGCGCTCTTTTCGGTGTGTAGCGCTTCTCGGGTCCATACAGAATTTTTCAGGTATGGGTTGCCCACCGCACAGAAGAGTTCTTGGTCTGGTGGTGTCTCCTCGGCGGCTGCCGTTTGGCTGCTGTGTAAGGATGTGGCGTAGCTACTGCTCTGGCATAAAGCAGCATGTGCGAGCAGCGGAGAAGCGTCAGGCTCTGGCCAGGTCTCTGTATAATGCAGCACAATGGTGGACTCCTCCGTGGACTCTGTGGTCTCCGTGCTGCCCCATGAGTTGGCCAGGAGGAACTCTCTGTCCCTCTTATCATTCACATACACCGCATGCAGAATCTGGAGCTCTCCGGAGTGAAGCGTCCCATCCGTCCATATGGGGTTCAGAAACGGAACGGCCTGGAGGAAAAGGAGAACATAAGAAAGTGCCTGACAACTTAGACTGGGGCTCAATACAATACACAGCTTATGGCGCCCTCTGATAGACTTAAAGGGACACTACCAGTAAAACATTTTATTAAACATATTGGACTTTTAAATTAGGTGGTGCTTGTTATTTATTCATTATTTATATAATTTTTTTTAAAGCTTCCTATGTACATGACTTTTTGTTTCTCTTATTTCCCCTCTGTGGGCTCCACTAGCACAGCAGTGAGGAATACCTGATGTGTCTCTGATAGGCAACTGTGCCCTCAGCTCCCCCTACATTCCTGGTATCTCCCACAGAAGGAATCCTACCACATGATAATCTCTGACTGACAAAGTGAAAGTAAAACCTGTTTCCCTGTAATACTGAAGTAAATATGGCCTGAGAATAGTGTAAGTATTATCAGCAGGACCTGATGCGTGTCAAGAAAGCTGGAAATCCCAGTTGGTAGATCAAGTGGCCACCAGGACGCAGTAGCTTCAGGTCTGATCAGTCACAGATCACTGGGGGCTAATATATCAGCTAAAGGGGAAATCGCCCAAAAATATATATCTAAAAATTTCTCCCAGGGTCTTTTTCTGACCTTATGGAGAACATATTATGTAAAATTTAAAAAAATAAAAAGTTGAAAAAATACAGCCGAAACCGCAACCTTTGCTCCCTATAAATCTCAAACTTTATATCACTGATAAATTAACGTCTGAGGTGGGAAAGTGGCACAGTTATTAAACCCATTTTAGCTCTAGTTTTGCTGTTTAAAAAAAAATGTGAAAAAGGCTTTTTTTTTTTTTTTTTTTTTTTTTTTCAATTTTCGAGATATCATTTACATAAAAATAAATCAAATGCATCACAGAAAAAAGTCGAAAAACATGTAGAATAACCGGGTTGGAAAAAACAAAGCCTCAAAACCTGAATGTACTAATGAAAATGAGCTCGGTTGGGAAGAGGGGGATCGACCCGGTCAGGAAGTGGTTAAACCTGTGGCCACCTACACCCAACACTGCCCGTACATACCTGTAGCCAGTCGGAGGGCCGGACGGAGATACTGCTGTACAACGGATCAGGGACAACTGGCCAAAACAGATTTTTGATTCTGCAAAATAAATCCATATAAAGATGACATGTGGGTGGAGCTTCTGCTTCACATAATAAATATTCATGAGGTTTTTAAAGGGATCAACATGGCAATTCAGATTTTTTTAAGCATTCCTACGTGAGAGAATTGTAAAGATTTGGCTCTGCCCTTCTGTAAGGCATCATATATGGGTGTTATATCCCTGTCTTTACATGAACATGTCCAGGGACCTTGTCTGTGCACAAAAAACAGATTTATCGCCAATTATTTGTTAGACCAACTGGAATGGTGGGATCAACACCCTATGAGTGTGCAGGACCTACAGACCAAAAGGCAAATATGCTGCAGTATACCATATGGGACCTGTATGCCTTCATGTCCAACCTTTGTATCCAGACTTGCGGCAGCCGACAGATGACTGCAGTCTCCGCCCAATTGTACAGTTTTTCCCAATAAACTTCTCCTTTCCACTTATATTGTCATCACTTCCATATCTCATCATTACAGTCATGAAAGCTTCATCCGATTTCAACAACGAGTGATGCTCACATGTGGGTCCCAGCCGCAGGTCTTAAAGAGGATCTATCACCTCCAGGGAAACCTCATGAAGTAACAGGAGACTAAAATACAAACACTTCCTAAAATATGCTTCAGTAGGAAAATCAAGGCCTCTCACAAGTAATTCATTTTTTTCTAAAACAGCACTTGCCCCTTAAGACAGGACTGAAGTGGGGCCAAGTTGGCTCTTGACAGCTTGATGGATCCCTATGTTGACAGCTCTGTGAAACTAACTCCTTCTGAGCTAGAAGAGTCCACTGTGAAAGGGTGAGCCTGGAAGTCTACATCATATTTACACCAGCAGTACTGTAATATAGATGCCTTTGCACTATGGAGGAGGAGGCTGAAGCAACAGGTAAACCCTGTCACACTACGTCCTCAGTGTGCTGTGCCTGCTGCACTGTATGTATAGTAAGAGACTCAGAGTAACCTTGTACAAGCAACTGTACCCTCAGCTCCCCCTACACAGTTGGTATCTCCCACAGAAGGAATCCTACTAGATAATAATCTCTGACTGACTTTTCTATTTTACTATAGTGTTGGGTGGCAGGGAGATTTTAAATGTCTTAGAAAACCCCTTTAGTGGTTTAGTGGCTGATGTTCCCCTGATGTAGACTTCCAGGCTCTCCCTTTCACAGTGGACCCTTCCAGCTCAGAAGGAGTTAGTTTCACAGAGCTGTCAACATAGTGATCCATCATGCTGTCAAGAGCCCCACTTCAGTCCTGTTTTAATCTTCAGCACCGCTCCAGAGTTCCAGTGTCCCAAGATCCCTCACTTCTCATGTTACATTCATGAATCAGAGGATGTTGCAGCCAATCTGCATGTACAGCATGTGACCACAGAGGTCAGTGATTGGCTGCAGTATCCTGTGATCCATGAACGTGATCGTGATGTCATCAGTGAAGGATCGGGGAGGACTGGATCGGTGGTCATTGTAGATGTATTTTCCTATTTTAGCACTGTGGGGTGGGGTGGGTTAAAAAGTATTGGAAAATCCCTTTAAGTAAATCCACAGTATGTTTACATGATGCAAAGGGTAAGGGGGTCACTTACTTATCTTTCTTGTATTTATATGTAATTCCGAGCACCAACAGCAGCAGCAGACACATCCCCAACGTTCCAGCCACGGCTCCGATATATTCACTCCCTGTATAGGAAACAAGAGCCGTATATATCAGCCGAGACGTGTGAGCGTGTCCTTGTACACACCCCAGCGTGGAGCTGACTTGTTCCGCATTGAGAATTTCCTGTTTTGGGTTTCAATGACACGGACTAGAGCTCAGGGTGAGCGACACTGAGGAGGGCAGCTGCACAATGCACATTATATAATCACATATACCGGGGGATCCAGTACTCCACCTCATATAGTCATCCTGTAGACTGGTGGCAGTATATTCTTACCTGTATACCCGACACCAGCCACAGAGACACCCTGTATGGCAAAGTCTGTTGTTGAATCTTCTCTATCACTTCTGCTGTGCGAATTCCCCAAAGCAATAAAGGGTTATTTTAAGTTTCTGGGTCCAACATTCTAGTTCATTAACTTCTTAATACATTTTAATAGTAGTGAGACCTTTGGTTTCCTGATTCAGAGCTCTAAATCTTCTGCATAGACATAGACTGAAGTGTTACAATCCTGCTACCTGTAGCCACCACAAGGGGGAGCTCTGGAGTTTACTGTATACTGTGATATTATAGAGTTCAATGTATAAACAGTATGCGGTAAGCTCATGAGCACCTCCTATGGTGGCTACAGGTAACTAAAACGTTATCATGTAACTGTCTAGACAGAGGAGATGGAGCTCTGTATCCGTAAAACTCAGTTCTGATCGTTTTAAAGATAAATTAAGAAATTAATGGGGGCAGAATTTAGAATCCTTTCAGATTTAAAAAAAAAATAAAATAAAAATAATGCTCAAGGCTGAATATTGATCAAGATAAAGAAAGTTGTAACCAAAATATATCCTATTGATTAGTAAATGAAAAGTGGGAGCAGTGGCCACAATCATAACCCAAAGTAAGGACTAGTGTCTGTTACTGTTTTGTAAGAAGTCTTCCAGTTTCTAAACAGTCTTTATAGGGGGCAGGGCACCTGGTTCTGTAGCTATGGTTGGGGGCGGGGATTCTAGTTTTATAGTTTTAGTTGGGGGGAGCCACCTAGTTCTATAGTTTTGGTAGGGAGCATGGAATCTAGTTCCATAATTTTGGTTGGAGGTGGGGTATCTATTTCTATAGTTTTGGTTGGGGGAGGGTCATCTAGTTCTTCAGCTTCGGTTGGGAGCATGGCATCTAGTTCTATAGTTTTGGTTGGGGAGGGTCATCTAGTTCTATAGCTTTGGTTGGGAGAGGGTCATCTAGTTCTATAGCTTCGGTTAGGGGTGGGGCATGTAGTTCTAAAGCTTTGGTCGGGGGAGGGTCATCTAGTTCTATAGCTTTGGTTGAGAGAGGGTCACCTAGTTCCATACCTTTGTTTGGTGGCAGAGATTCTAGTTCTATAGCTTTGGTTGGATTAGGGTCATATAGTTCTATAGTTTTGGTTGGGGGTAGGGTCATCTAGTTCTATAGCTTTGGTTGAGAGAGGGTCACCTAGTTCCATACCTTTGTTTGGTGGCAGAGAATCTAGTTCTATTGTTTTGGTTGGTGAGGGTCATCTAGTTCTATAGCTTTGGTTGGATTAGGGTCATCTAGTTCTATAGATTTGGTTGGGGGAGGGTCATCTAGTTCTATAGTTTGGTTGGGAGAGGGTCATCTAGTTCTATAGTTTTGGTTGAAGGAGGGTCATCTATTTCTATAGCTTTGGTTGGGGGTGGGGCATCTAGTTCTAAAGCTTTGGTTGAGATAGGGTCAAATAGTTCAATAGAGTTGTTTGGCGGAAGGGATTCTAATTATAAAGCTTTGGTTGGATTAGGGTCATCTAGTTCTATAGATTTGGTCGGGGGAGGGTCATCTAGTTCTATAGCTTTGGTTGGGGGAGGGTCATCTAGCTCTATAGCTTTGGTTGGATTAGGGGCATCTAGTTCTAAAGCTTTGGTCGGGGGAGGGTCATGTAGTTCTATAGCTTTGGTTGGGGGAGGTTTATCTAGTTCTATAGTTTTGGTTGGGGGTAGGGTACTTATTTCTACAGATTTGGATATTGAACAGGCATGTAGGGTAGACACTTTTCCTTGTTCGGTTCAACACTGGTTCAACTGAACTTGTAAAAAAAAAATAAAAAAAAATTTGAACGTAAACTTTTTCACTTTGTTCTTAAAGGGGTTCTCTGGGAAAAGAAGTCAAATAAATACATAAACTCATGTCATAATGAAAACATCTGCTTGTTTTGGCTAGAGGATAGTCATTATAGCAGAAGAAAATGGCAGCCAGCCCCTTTCTTTGCAGAAACCTGTCCTGGAATGCAGGGTACAGCAGTAGGACAGACTCTGAGTTACTGCCTGACTGACATAACTGAGCATGTGTGCTGTGCTCAGTCAGCCTGAGAGACCTGTGGTGTGAGGCACCGCTCTGCAGTATAGAAAGAAGACTGTTTCAAATAAAAGTTTGAATATATATATGTGTGTGTATACATTGCTATGTATAAATAAATTTGGTATGGATATAGTATATAGAATCTATAGCTCAGCTGCGAGGAAACGACTTTTGTGGAATATGTAGTTTTAATAGAGCGCGCCTAGCAACTGGTCCAGTGAGGAGATAGATCCAACATGGCGATATTATGCAATATATTAGCCTTTGTAAGTAGTTAACATACTGTATAGTAACATAACTTTACGGCTTTTATATAGTATTTCTCCATTATATGTTCTTATGTTTTTGAGTTTCTCACACAACCCCTTTAACTTTAATCACAGCCTTAACTCAAAGTAGGGACTGGGGTCTATCACTGTTTTGTAAGAAGTCTTCCAGTCCTGTGGTGTTGTCGTTCCAACATCATTTCCACTCCGACTTCAGAGACCTGAAACCACATCATCTATGCCCACACGGATGCTGCGTCTCAGCACTAACTATCATGGGACGATATATCTTTTAAAATGAAGGTTTTTCCTTCTTTCTATTGGCCAATAGAAATTAAATTATTGGGTCAATTTATTCTACTTATATACATTGATCTTGCATTAGCCTCCTGGAAAAAAGCTGGGTAGTGAAACGCGTTGGTTTTTTAATTCAGGTGGGGTATTGGGGTAATGACTTGCACTATTGGGCTGCTTATATTACTTTTAATTATGCTGTTGCAATGTTGAATTTGATGTCACCATATTACTAAGGGTATGTTCACACAACGTATTTGCAGGCCGTACTTCCAGGCGTAATTGTGCTGCAATGCACCTGAAGTATGCCCTGCAAATACGGTAAAATCATGGCACTCATTGAGTGTTAAAATAATCCATTTTCCATGTGAATGGGAGCTGGGATGGAGCGCTGGACAGCGTGTACTTTCAACAGCAGGTATAGAGCAGCGCACACATGTATGTGCTGCATTACGCTGTGTGACCTCACCCTAGGGCTTAGTTCATACTGTATTTGGGTCGGAGGTGAAAACGGAAGCCATAGCATCCATTTCACAATGCACACCCATGGCACCCAACATAGCTTGTTAATTGCAATGGGTCCATCCGGTTTCCAGCGTGGTGTCCGTTGTTGAGACGGAAAAAAGTGTTATGGAATGTATAAAGTCTATTTCACCCACAAGATGGCGCCAGTGTCCAGGCACACCCTGTTGTGTCAAGAAGTAACTTAAAAAATAAAGATGGCAGCTGAATTTTCGCACACGGCACGTACAAGTCATCTATATAACCTATGCTGCACAATAAAGATACATAGAGGGCTCACTGGACTGCAGGCTGTCAGTTTGTGATTTCTTTCTCTGGCACGTGTCAGTCAATACACCGATTTGACCCCCCCCCCCCCCACTAGAACGTCAAGGCCCTTTGCTTTTCTGTCTACAACAATAGCACTATTTTTTCCATCACCTCAAAACCTCTGACGCATATGTGAACCAGGCCTAATTCTAATATAATTGCTTGATTTCTACAGAGATTTCACAGAGTGCTCCCGCTTCCAACCAAATGAAGTATTTAAAAATTCTAAATCTTTATTTTCATTCTTAAATTTTTTTCCAGATCCACATTTAGATGGCCTTTAGCGGGAGTATAATGGCATGTACTGTGTGCCTGCTGCTTTAGAAGTATGCACTGGCCAGCATGTACTTCTAAAGTGCCTCTGGCCCACCCCCATTCACTTTCATTTTCCGCGACGCCAGGACATGTCACTTCTTTCTCCCGGTGCACAGTATGCATCGGGAAATATGCTGTAAAATCTTAGCATTCAATGAGTGCTATGATGTTACCATATTCGCAGGCCATACTTTGGGTGTATTGTAGCACAATTACGTCCCAAAGTACAGCCCGCAAATACCCTGTGTGAACATACCCTTACACTGTGATATAAGCAGAGTAAAACTCTGACGCGTTTCGGATACTGATCCTTGACCACAGTATAAAATAACCTGTTACCTGAAACCTTTAAGTGCTGCACCTACATAAACACATGAAATTCTCATCCAATCACAACGGTGGACACTACAATCTAACTCCGTTAAAATAATGGATATGAAAACACATATCTAAATACTCAATAGAACACTAATACTGATACATAGGGCGACATGTATGAACGGGGCTGTAGCAGATATCTGGCATCTTTTCAGCCCGATATCAGGCGCAGCCCCATTCGCTATAGTTTTAAATCTCCCGCACTCCATTATCATGCACATTACAGAGCGCCCGCGGGACTTTGTGATGCGCCTGATTTCGGGGGGCGTGCAGGAGGCGGGGCGCACTAGAACTGTACGACGCTATAAATTTATAGCTTTGTTACGACAATTCTAGGCACGTTACTGCTGGAACAGATAGAGTACTTTCAAAGTGGTTTATCTGAGCCAGAAATGTCGTAACAAGAATACGCCTAAGTTATGACCCACTGTAGAGGTTCATAGATTCAGGCGCATTTTATGCCTAAAAAATTGCCTCTAGCGCCAAAAATTACATGTGCCATATGTTTTGTTTTATGTTCAACCCTTTTGGAACTCTAAGGCCATGTTCACACGGCTTAAAATGGGCCGTATTTCGGTCCGTAATTACGCGCCAGAGTGCGCAAATTACGGGCTGAAAACGGCCCACTATGGATTACGTCTCCTCTCCCTGCTCAGCGAATATGCCGCGGGGGGAGATAAGTGACATGTGAACTACCAGCGGTGTATACGCGCCACTGGTAATGAAAGTCTATGGGCCGGCGAGGTGCCGCCCCCCCTGCTCACTCCCCCGGTCTCGCCCCGCCCCCATCCACACGGCGTAATGGCGGGGCGTAATTACGTCCCGCAGTTAAGCCGTGTGAACATAGCCTAAGGGTATGTTCACACGGTGTATTGCGATGCGTACAGTACATCGTGTGTTTTGGGAGCTCGCGCTCATCAGCGTGTACTCCCATGCCGTGGGAAAGCTGGCCCCATTGACATGCATTACTTTCGCTCCGTGAATAAGTGACATGTCACTTATCTCCCCGTGCGTACAATACGATTGTATTGTACACGTGGAGGAACGAGGGGTAATCCATAGTTCTCTATGAGAGCTAATAATTACCATAATTATGGGGAACATTTCCCTGCGTATTAAGCACAATACACCGCGAAGTATGCCCCAAAATAAGCCGTGTGAACATAGCCTAATATTTAAACAATAAATCTACCGGGATTCTCAGCTGAGGAGTTTCTTTTGTGGATCTCCACCTCTGTCCAGAGGGGTTAGGCCTCGTTCACACGGCTTATTCTCCGCGGAATTGGCGCCGTACTGCCCCGGATTTGCGCTGCAGTAAAGGCGCCATCCGTCGAGTAATTACGGTAATCCACTGCTCTCATTGAGAACAGTGGGTTCCGTCGCTCCTCCCCCTCGGCGAATCCGCCGTGGGGAGAAAGTGACATGCACATTAATTACGGCACGTACGCGCCATGAATAATGTGTGTCTATGGGGCCGGGGAGCGGCGCCTGCGCCATGCTCCTGCCCCGCCCCCGTCCCGCCCCTTATTCACGCCGGATTTGCGAGCGCAATCCGGCTCACAAATCCGCTGTGAATAAGCCGCGTGAACACGGCCTAACTCTTTCGATCCCTACAAATGAAACATTGGACACATCACCTCCATGGGTTTGAACAAAATGCTGTGATACTGTGGAGGAGCTGAAGGTAACAGGTCTCATGGCATCGGATAGGTGTCTGCTCATCCTTATCTTTAATGGCCCCTGTAGTGCACCCAACATATTGGACGTTACCAGCAGTCCATGTGATTAAACACATGCAAATTTGGTATTGCAATTAATAGGGCTCTTAAAGGGAATGTGTCATCAAAAATGAGTTATTGTTTAACTCACGTTTTTATGTTAGACACATTTTTTAGGAACTTTTGGTTATATTTTTTTCATATTCCATATTACTTTCAATATTTATGAATAATTCTTAAGTCCTGTAGTTTTCTCTATGGCCACTAGGCCTAATAATAGTCTGACACTTCCTGTTCTGTACAGAAAAATTCTCAGTTGTCTGCTCATTATCAGCACAAAGAGGGTCAAACTGAAAGGAGACACCAGTGTGAATAGATAACACAGGATCCACCAGTCACAAGAGGAGGTAGTCACCGTTCACCCTTTCACCTCCCTGCACAGTGACTTCTTCCCAGGTCACAGAGCATGACCAGAGCCGTCTTAACAGAATTATGGGCCCCTGGGAAGAGCACCACAGTGGACCCTGCCCACATACATGACATCAGGCATTTGGCAGGGTAGGGAGCCTTTGGCTCCCTTCTCCATCATGGTTTTTAACTGTTTGCACATCCTAAAAACACACTAACAGTAAAATAAGCAAAGCCAACCAAGGGATCCAGGGTATGGTTCTTGTACTTCTGGGACAAGCATACCCCACCTGGGGCCCATATACTTGTGGGGCCCCCAGGCAACTGCCTAGTGTGCCAATGGAAAAGATGGCCCTGAGCATGACTAGAAAACTTTCCAATAGAAGTCAATGGGACTGAGTCAGTCTTAAGACTCCTATGTGCATGAAGCTACTGTAAAGCATCTCTCTGATTGCTGTTAAAGCAGTGCAAACAAGGCCTAGTGGCCAAAGTGAAAACTGCAGGACTTAAGAATTCTTAAAAAAAATTGAAAGTGATATGAAAAATTAAAAAAAAAGCAACCAAAAATTCCTAAAAAAGTGTTTAACATAAAAATGGCACTTAAACAATGACTCATTTATTGATGACACATTCCCTTTAATAGAATACGTTCCATCAGTGATTATAGATCTAAAAGACTCTGTTTTGGGTTTTTGCATAAGAACAGGCCGTCCACCTTGTATTAGTGTTATACTTGTATTCAGATATGTGTTTTTATGTCCATTATTTTTAACTGTATCTTGTACTGAGTCAGTTTGTAGCGTCCACCATTGTGATCGGATGAGAATTTCATGTGTTTATGTAGGTGGAGCACTTTAAGGTTTCCGGTAACAGGTTATTTTACGCTACGAATAAGGAGTAGTATCCGAAATGCGTCAGCATTTTACTCTGCGCTTATCACACCGTGTAAATGTGGATCTGGAAAGGAATTTTAAAGAATGAAAATAAAGATTTATCATTTTTAAGTACATTATTTACCTGTTCCAGCAGTAATGCGTCCAGTTTTGCCATCCTCCCGTCATAAATGTGTAGAATCATACGTCCCCAGAATACCCCCCACATCTTAGGCGTATTACAAAGTGCAGCGGGTGCTCGTTATTAGCCTAATTTTGGAGTGCGTAGGGAACAACAGGCAACCATCCAATAGAGGTTTTTGCCTTCCTCTGGATCAACGATGTAGGGTTAGGCTGGGCTCTATGGACCTCGCCTTCTTCCAACCTTTTTTGACTCACTGCAGTCCAGTGAGCTCTTTGTGAATCTTTATTGTGCAGCATAGGTTATATAGACAGCTTGTACGTGCCGTGTGCAAAAATTCCAAAGGCAACATGTGACTAAAATCCTGAGTGGAGCGCAGCTCTGACTTCTGACTTACTGATATGGGGGAATGTTACAATTGATTACAGGACTGGATACACTGTATCTTCCTGCAGGTCTCCTGTGGTCCTCAGCAGGTTTCGACCACCTCCAGTAATTATATCATGCGGTGATATGAGGAGACGATAGGATGCTCAGGATAAGCTTTGTATCTCACTGACTGTCTGCCAGAGTCTGGAACTGTATGTGGTTCCCGCTTGTGTTCCCGGAGCTGGTACTTGCTACGACATAGGCGCTGTACAGGGCGTCCGGCATCAGGGAGCGCAGAGAATATTCATAGACGTCACCATTCACCGTAATGACTAGAATGGAAAAAAATAGACAGAAGGTTCTTCAGGTCGTCATTGCCACGTGGCATGAGGCAGCCACTTACGTCCCAGGACTACCTGAACCCTTTCTAAAGGAGAACCCCGACAAGTAATGCAGTGAGGTCTCCCAAAAAGAGCTCCCCTCCCTCTTCTCACTCCAGGTCTGGTTTTTCTGTATCCAACCCCCTCACCTCATATACACTCACCGGCCACTTTATTAGGTACACCTGTCCAACTGCTCGTTAACACTTAATTTCTATCAGCCAATCACATGGCGCAACTCAGTGCATTAGGCATGTAGACATGGTCAAGACAATCTCCTGCAGTTCAAACCGAGCATCAGTATGGGGAAGAAAGGTGATTTGAGTGCCTTTGAACGTGGCTGGTTGTTGTGCCAGAAGGGCTGGTCCTTAGTATTTCAGAAACTGCTGATCTCCTGGGATTTTCACGCACAACCATCTCTAGGGTTTACAGAGAATGGTCCGAAAAAGAAAAAACATCCAGTGAGCGGCAGTCCTGTGGGCGGAAATGCCTTGTTAATGCCAGAGGTCAAAGGAGAATGGGCAGACTGGTTCGAGCTGATAGAAAGGCAACAGTGACTCAAATAGCCACCCGTTACAACCAAGGTAGGCAGAAGAGCATCTCTGAACGCACAGTACGGCGAACTTTGAGGCAGATGGGCTACAGCAGCAGAAGACCACACCGGGTGCCACTCCTTTCAGCTAAGAACAGGAAACTGAGGCTCCAATTTGCCCAAGCTCATGGAAATTGGACAATAGAAGATTGGAAAAACGTTGCCTGGTCTGATGAGTCTCGATTTCTGCTGCGACATTCAGATGGTAGGGTCAGAATTTGGCGTCAACAACATGAAAGCATGGATCCATCCTGCCTTGTATCACAGTTCAGGCTGGTGGTGGTGGTGTCATGGTGTGGGATATTTTCTTGGCATCTTTGGGCCCCTTGGTACCAATTGAGCATCGTTGCAACACCTTGTTGAATCTATGCCACGAAGAATTGAGGCAGTTCTGAAGGCAAAAGGGGGTCCAACCCGTTACTAGCATGGTGTACCTAATAAAGTGGCCGGTGAGTGTATATCACTATTCCAGTTCAGTGGTAAATCTTGTGTAGTTCAACTTCTGGAGATTACCTTGTCGGTGGGGATTGTGTATTATTTTCTCTCTTTTTATTCACATTTGGGGTAAAAAATTTTGGAATTGGTCAAAGAAAAATGTGTAAATTTTTTTATGAAAACAAAAGTTAACGTAAAATAAAGGCTTAAACTCTGCTCTCCCGTCCTACACCCATTCAGAAATGTGATGCATGGTGTGGGAAGTTAGGGCTATAGCGTGACATGTACTTCTCTAGTTTTGTTTGAGGGTAGGGCACTGAGGTTTATAATTATAGGGTGGGTTAGGGCACCAATTTCTATAGTTAAGGGCGGGGCACCTACTTTTATCATTTTGGTTGTGGTCGGGGCACCTACTTTTATAGTTTTAGTTGTGGTTTGAGCAACTACTTTTATAGTTTTGGTTGTGGTTTAGGCACCTACTTTTATGTTTTGGTTGTGGTTGGGGCATCTACTTTTATTGTTTTGGTTGTGGTCGGGGCACCTACTTTTATAGTTTTGGTTGTGGTCGGGGCACCTACTTTTATAGTTTTGGTTGTGGTTGGGGCACCTACTTTTATAGTTTTGGTTGTGGTTGGGGCACCTACTTTTATGTTTTGGTTGTGGTTGGGGCATCTACTTTTATAGTTTTACTTGTGGTTTGAGCAACTACTTTTATAGACTTAGTTGTGGCTGGGGCACCTACTTTTATAGTTTTGGTTGTGGTTGGGGCATCTACTTTTATAGTTTTGGTTGTGGTTGAGGCACCTACTTTTATAGTTTTGGTTGTGGTTGAGGCACCTACTTTTATGTTTTGGTTGTGGTTGGGGCACCTACTTTTATGTTTTGGTTGTGGTTGGGGCATCTACTTTTATAGTTTAAGTTGTGGTTGAGGCACCTACTTTTATAGTTTTAGTTGTGGTTGGGGCATCTACTTTTATAGTTTGGGTTGTGGTTGAGGCATCTACTTTTATAGTTTTGGTTGGGGGCGGGCACCTTATTTTATAGTTTTGGTTGTGGTTGTGGCACCTACTTTTATGTTTTGGTTGTGGTTGGGGCACCTACTTTTATTTTTTGGTTGTGGTTGGGGCATCTACTTTTATAGTTTTAGTTGTGGTTGAGGCACCTACTTTTATGTTTTGGTTGTGGTTGGGGCATCTACTTTTATAGTTTTTGTTGTGGTCGAGGCACCTACTTTTATAGTTTTAGTTGTGGTTTGGCCATCTACTTTTATAGTTTTAGTTGTGGTTGAGGCATCTACTTTTATAGTTTGGGTTGTGGTCGGGGCACCTACTTTTATTGTTTTGGTTGTGGTCGGGGCACCTACTTTTATAGTTTGGTTGTGTTTGAGGCACCTACTTTTATAGTTTGGGTTATGGTTGAGGCATCTACTTTTATAGTTTTAGTTGTGGTCGAGGCACCTACTTTTATAGTTTTAGTTGTGGTTGGGGCACCTACTTTTATAGTTTTAGTTGTGGTTGAGGCATCACTTTTTTTAGTTTGGGGGTTTGGTCGGGGCACCTACTTTTTTGTTTGGTGTGGTCGGGGCACCCACTTTTTTATTTTGGTTGTGGTCGAGGCACCTACTTTTTAGTTTTGGTTGTGGTGGGGGACCTATTTTATATTTTTTTTGGGTTGGGGGAAACCAAATTTTTTATTTTGGTAGGTTGGGCCCTACTTTTTTAGTTTTGGTTGGGGCGGGCACCTTTTTATAGTTTTGGTTGTGGTCAGGGGACCCACTTTTATAGTTTTTGGGTTTTGGGTGGGGCACCTAATTTTATGTTTTTTGGTTTGGGGTTGGGGATCTACTTTTATAGTTTTAGTTGTGGTTGAGGCCCCACTTTTATTTTTGGGTTTTGTGGTTGGGGCACCTACTTTTATAGTTTTGGTTCAGGCGGGGCACCTTATTTTATAGTTTTGGTTGTGGTCGAGGCCCCCTATTTTTATAGTTTGGTTGGGAGGGGGCACCACTTTTTATAGTTTTTTTTGGGGTTGAGGCTTTATTTTTATAGTTTTAGTTGGGGGTCGGGGCACCTCTTTTATGTTTTGGTTGTGGTTGAGACACCTACTTTTATAGTTTTAGTTAGGGTCGAGGCACCTACTTTTATAGTTTTGTTGTGGTTGGAGCACCTACTTTTATGTTTTCGTTGTGGTCCAGGTACCTACTTTTATGTTTTGATTATGGTTGGGGCACCTACTTTTATAGTTTTGGTTTTTTTTGGGGGCACCTATTTTTATAGTTTTGGTTGTGGTTGGGGCCCCCTACTTTTATATTTTTTGGTTTTGTTGGGGCACCATTTTTATAGTTTGGTTGTGGTTGGGGCACCTACTTTTATAGTTTTGGTTGTGGTTGGGGCACCTACTTTTATAGTTTTGGTTATGGTTGGGGCATCTACTTTTATAGTTTTAGTTGGGGGCAGGGCACCTATTTTTTATAGTTTTGGTGGGGGGGGGGGCACACAGAAATGGGTCTGTATAAAAAAAAAAAATTTTTTAGTTTTTTATTGTTTATCTTTATGTTTGTTTTTTCCTTTGGGGACATCAAGCTGTATTCATACTCGTGATCGAAAACGCTGATAAAAGGTGTAATTACAATCCCCCGCAGAATGACCATCATCGAGAAGGGGCAATTTTTAACCCCATAGAATCTCAAAAAAAAAAACAACAAAATGTGCTCCCAAATCCCACCCGTTCCCCCCGTCCTTTCAGAGGAAGGGGGGTGTAAAGGGTGAAACGTTCGTTTTCCGGTGGAGCGGATCCCATCTATTGTCCTTCTGTCTTCTTCAGTTTCTCCACTTTGCGTTCGGACCAGAAGGGGGGCTGCGCTCAATACAAAGACTAAAAATAGACCACACCCCAAAAAACGGGGCAATAAAAAAGGGTGTCCCCAGTTATTTTTTTTTTTTCTCAAAAATGTTTCCGAATAAAAACATTAGAGCCCGATCATACCGCCAAAAGAACCCCAAATAAAAATACTTTAAACAATTTACCCCCTTAAAGGGACACTTTCCCTCTGAAAGGGTATTTTTGTTAAAGCCAATATTCCGGACAAAAAAAATTCAATTTTGCAGTATTTTCTTTTTATTTTGCATCCTAGCAATTAAAAATACATATAAAATCCCGCCTTTTTCTAGCGCTTGCTATAAAGGAAAAAACCCCGAATCCTTGTAGTGTTGGGGCGTGACAATTTCTTTTCTGCATGTATCTCATTTCAAATGGTAGCCAATGACAAAAACCCAGGTATTGTTCCCTGACAGGGGT